>VZRU01010381.1:259463-301085 GCA_013398155.1 Pedionomus torquatus
GTTTTCTAGGTTGGAAGGGACCTTTAAGACCACCTAGTCCAACCATCAATCTAATTCTGATAAAAAAATATCGTTAAACCACATCAGCAAGCACTTTGTCAACCCACCTTTTAAATTTCTCCGTGGATGGTGCCTAAACCACTTCCCTGGGCAGCCCATTCTAATGTTTAGTAACTTTTTTAGTGTAAAAATTCTTCCTAATATGCAATCTAGACCTTTCTACTGATGACATAATAATGAAGGCAGCAAGCACAATTTAAAGAACACCTCTCAACTTCAAACTCCATCCACAAAATGTAACCCAGAAGGAAGGGCATCCTGTTGCCCAGACATCCCTGATTCCACTGAATACTGTAAACACATCATCATCAAAACCCACCCGGTACAGTATATATATGTGGTAGGACATGACAGCACTCTTGAGGCTTTCAACCCAAGACGTTTCGTTTACAGGCTGTAATGAAAACTAAAAACTCCTTCTGTTGCCCAAATCAATACACATTCCTTTTGCCCACTGGCAAATAGACTGAGAAGATACTCACAGTGATTAGTCATTTTTTTTCCCCTGGCAGTTTAATGGGATTCTAGGAGTGCCACACTTGCCAGCAGAACAACAATACAGCTTTTCTTTCTGCCTTTTCACCAGTGAGAAGCTTGCACAGGTTTGGGTTTAAGACAGATAAACAAGCAATTTTAATGCTACTGAACAGAAACAGCTCTGCATTTTTAGAGTGAATGGGATTTTCCAAAAAAACCAAACCACACCAAACATCAGAACATCACCAACTTGGTCTGAGTTAATATAATTGACATGACTTTATACTTCTTTCTTCAGAAAGGGAAAGGGTTGTTTTTCTCAGGTTTCATTAATCTTATTGGAAAGCCCAGTCTGTAGGTGATGAGGAGTGAAATGAGTAACACTCAGCTGCATGAAGAACACCCAGCCGTATGAAGAACACCCAGCCAAAATCTGCTTGTTTAGAGACAGATGGCAAATGTAGCCAGTGCTGTGAAACTACAGCTGTGTGCCTGAAATCTCTCAGATCTACATGTGTGATCAATAATATTGTCTAATATAGCAGAGTCTCCTGGAGATTTGGATTTCCAGATTTTGTTTTCTTTACAGAGGACCACATTAAACTTATTCAGAACAAAGTCAAAAGAAAATGATTCTCAAGCTTTTCTATTTTCTTGTGTTAAGCATACACAAGCACTCCAAGTGGGCACAACTATCTCCTGCAAGTGCAATTAGCTCACATTCTGTATCAGCAAGAAGGATGAAGAGCTCTCACTGCACCTTTGCAGCCTGGACACCTGCCAGGTATGCATCACCCTTTTCCTCATCTACTTACTCCAGAGGACAGTTATGACTTTCCTTGGTACCCAGCATCTCAGCACACAAACACCTACATGTCTGTGTGCTTGGAGAACTCCATACAGAGTCCATGACCGTGTACCCAGTATGTTACATGTACTGCTAATCAGGTATCTATTTAGCCCAGTGTAAATACAGACCTATTGTGTACAAGTACAGAAAGTATACACTGCCAGGGCTCACAAGTAACAGTAAATGTACTGAGAAAGCATTTATCTTGTGCTTGTTCAGTACCACAGGGAATCTTTCTCACACTCCTCCCTAAATATCATTTATTCTCCTATCTACATCTTTGTGGGTTTCGGTTTTAGGTGTTTTGTTGTTGGTGGGTATTTTTTTGGGGNGGTTGTTTTTGTTTTTTAAGGTACCTGTCCCTCTCTCTATATAGGTGGCTTATTCTAGATCCTATCGGCAATACTGCATGTTGTTCAGGCTAGAGTGAAGGCAATTACCCAGTAACACATGAGCTCCTCAGTCCTAAAAGCCTGGCCAGCATTCAGTTCCAAGTCTGGAGAACACCATCATAATTCATTATTACAATTGGTATTACAACCAACTTGGCAAGAACCTGACAAAAGACTAGGCCGGAACTGAACAGTTGCTACTAACACTTGTCAAATATCTCAGTAAGAAATTGCTCTCCAGAAAAAAAGTTTTAGTCTTTTGGGGTGAGAGGTATCTGTTTTGACAATGTTTAATATCAAGAAGTCCAAATGTCTCATTTCCTTATTATCCTCCTGGCTTCTTTCAAGGTATTTTTCCAATACATCAAAGCAAACTTTTGCTTTGTGTAGCGCAACTAAAAGGCAAAGCCTAATTACTTTATCTAAATAAAAAGTTTCAGCACTTCTGAATCAGTATTTTTACTGAAACATGTTAGGCAGGAGTTAAAAAAAAAAGTATTGATTTGGAAAGAGATTATTTTAAGAGACCATATTAACCATTGCAATTAAATGCATTGAAATCCCATTTCCTCTACAGATAAGCGTGCTTCCAGTTCCTGTTACTGGCTACATGCACGAGGCGCTTGTTGTTCGTTTGCCTTGAAGTGCATGGAGTCCTCATGAAGGCATGTTGTAGGTATGGTTTTTAAATGGCTTGAAATCCTAACTCCTGTAAAGGACCACTACCAAAAACTTGCCTTAGAATACACTCCATATAAAATACTACAAACAGATGGAAACATGGAGGGAAATTCTCTTCTTACCTGATGTTTGACCATCATTAATTCTCTTAAGTCACAGGGATTCAGGCTGTAAGGCAATTTTTCCAAGTAGAAGCAGATCTGAAAACAAACTGTACCAAAAAAATAGTTCAGTTGGATATCTGGACAACTGATTTCTCAGTCTGAAAAAAAAAGAAACAAAGAATAATTAATTTTCAAAGGACATTTAACTGTGTGGAGACCATTATAATCTGGCCATCTTCTAGACTGCCAGCCAAATAAACAGAGATACATATATGACCACAAACTAAAAAGGTGCTGAGTCAGCAAGTACCATGCAATTAAAGTCTCGGGCAAGGAGTCCCTAGGAAAAGTGTTTACCTCACAGAAACAGAACAAGTAGGCTAGACTGCAAAACAACTTTTTTTTTTTCCTCTGGATATGACTGATAAAACTCATATGCATGCAAATGGAGGGAAAACAACAGCAACAAAAAACGTTGCTGAGCAGCATTAACCTACTTAGAAAGCTCATCTCCAGATTCAGAGCAACATTTTATTAAACAGCTTTGTTCTACAGAATTTGTTGGCAATGTAAACCAGAGACACCCTATCATAGTGGCTTGCAAAGTAAATCATGTTTATGCAAACAAGAAAACCAAAACAATCCATCTCATTATTTTTTTCAACCAATTATGTCAAATACAAACAAAGTTATCACTTATGAGTGGAGAATACAGACCAACGCTGGTTTCACAGCAATTTCACTAACTCCAATAAATTAAATGCCCAGGGCTTCAGAGGCTTCATCTGGTTCTAATTTTCAATCAGCAGTAAAATGATATGCTCTTTTCACTTTCAGTGTAGCTTGTTTTCATGTAGTTTTTGTTCCAAGAAGTCCTGTTTTTCAAGCTCTAATCTGTCACACTGAAAAAAAAAAGGATTTGAAAAATGTACAACAGCCAATATAGTGGCACTACTAAGGCAGCTGAGCTGCTGCACTCCCAGCTGCCAGCAAAATCTCCTCTTTAAGCCAATAAAAATTGGGAGCAGATAGACATATATACATGGTGAATTCCGCATAGATGCAAAGTCCCCAAGTGCTTTACCTTCCAAAGGAAAGACGATGAACACACCACCTCCTCCTCCGGTTCTTTGCATGGCACAGTCACCTGACAGACTGGACTCACCTGCATTGCCTTTTGGCCTCTCTGAGGTGTGCTTTACAGTTATGAACTGCAAAGTGTCTTTAGGTCTATTCAAACACACTGTGCTCTACCAACAGTGCAGAAGAGTAAAGGAAGAGAGAATGAAGTAGTCATCACTACCAAGACTTCTCTCTCAACCACAGCACATCATCCCGTACCTTCCCTGCTACCAGCAGCCCACAGGAACCAATTCACTAAAAGCTTGTGGAGACAAGTCCATAATAGCAATTAACACCATTCAGTTGCGGTACCTCTGATGCCATGTACAATAAGTCACAGTGATTTGCATAAGGACAGTTAATCCTCTCATATAACCAAGAATGACAAGCCTTAGCCAACATCCCAGACAAAACATTAATAGATATTTCTAATATGCGTTCAGAATGCAACCACAGCACTACAGCTGCAAAACTGAGCTTGATGTCAACTGCAAAAACTTTCCAAGGAGGAGAATAAATATATGGTGATTAGGCTGTGCTGCACTCCATACTGCTTCAAGAACACTGTTATCAGTGCTAGAGGGAGATAGAGTTACACACTCCCAGCACTGTGTTTGACTGCAGCACTGAGGTATTCCAAGGATCGATTTGTTCCTCATAAAACAAAACCACAGTTTTACTGGTCCCATCCAGATTAAATTAGAACACTTCTAAAAGTTAATTTTGCAGATGTTGCCAAAGTACCCTATCTAAATTCAACAGGCCAGGCATGAGAATGCTTATTTGGAAAACAGAGATCTAAACAATCTCTCCTGAACGCCTGATTGAATGGTCTTTACTGAAACAGATGTACACAAAGCACATACACATATATTTCATAGGAAAGATTCCACTAAATCAAAGAAACACAATTCTCCTTCAGCTTTCCCACCTCCTTCTTGAAATAAGAGAGTCTAACTTCCCATCCTTTAGTCTGAAAAAATAAATAATTAAGAAAGCATCTTGCAGCCCCTCAGTCAGATTTCCCAGGGTAGGATTGCTCAGCCTCAGCACTCCAATCACCACTTTGCCTCCCACCCTGTTTCCGACTTTTAATCCTGCTGCCAAAATATCTCTTACTGCCTCTCCATATATTCCTAATTTTCTTTCTTCACTTGCAGGATCACATATCCGCAGCTCTCTCAAGACCCTTCAGGACCTTTCTTGTCTCGTGTAAATAAGAAGGAACTTTTCTTATCCAAGAAATTGCAATTCCAGACTATAACAAAAGAGAATTTGGCTTCTCCCTCAGCCTCTCTATTGCCATGTTGATTTCATGAGCCCATGCCTCTTTCCCTCTAGGAATCCAGTATCAGGACTCAGATTTTCCTCATCACCACTGAAAATTACCTGTGAAGTTTGCATCTCGATCAGTTCTCAAGAATCATGTTTTGGACCTTTTACTCTGGTTACCTTTACACTCCACATCACCAGACTATGATGAACAAGACAAGCTCCACAGAAAGATGGTGGCAGAACTGCCCTTCCTTGTATCTATTATCTGTCTATTAACAGGCCCAATAAGACTGGGGGAAAAAAAAGAAAAAGAAAAAAAAAAAAAAAAGGGAAAAAAAAAGAGAAGCCATAATATCTAACACTAAGTCTTTGTACTTATTCTAAAAGGATCTCCATGTTTTTCTCATTCTCGTCTAAAGATATGTCTTTCCCATCATCTATCTCTGTAGGGATTTTCATGGGGACAACTTAATTTTTGAGGGACTTGAGCATTTACTAAGATCCCTTTAAAATACTAATGGTTTCAAGAGGTTCACTTAATCCTGTTTTATCTCCCACTGCTAATACTATGCCATTCCTTTTGATAGTGGCTAAAGAGGTAAATTAGAAAGACTTTTACATCCTTGGTTTTGAATGCTGGAGGGACTGAGGGGCAATAATCAAAGTGATGTTACTTGAATTTTCCCAAGAATTCACAACATAAAACTGAAATAAAGAGTTGCCTCATCTTTAACAATGCTATACTTTAGTAATTTACAAATACTTGCCTTAATTCTTGTTTTCCAAGGACTACCCTGTGCATTGACAGGTACACTTAAAAGTGCTAAGTCTTGTCTTTTAAAAAGGAGTGTAATAATAGCAGCCTTCATTTGTATCATATTCTTGCTCTCCTGCATTCAGTCAGATGGGTGAAAGAGACAGGGGGTGGGGAAGAATTCCACAACAGAATCATTTGGCAACTTATATTATTTGCTTTCAAAGGGCATTACTATACACTTCTCTCACTTGGGGAACTTCAAGAGAAGATAATTATTCTTGTCTGCCTTGTAATATATATTAAAAATGTTCAAATGTGGCTTTCCAAGGAATTCTGCCAAATATTTTTAGGCACCAGACCCAGCTTAACTTAATTTTATATTGCCTTCTTAGTCTATTGTAGAACACCCTTCCATGCAGTTTGAATTTTGTAAAAAGGCTGAAGCATACTCATTTATATTAGAAACATAAAGATGTTCTTTCCTTGAAATAGAGATCTTTAACTCCTAATGTGACAGCCATTCAGATGTACAGTAATTAAAGTGTCTCTACAGATCACTACACACATCACTGAGCTTTCATTGACACACACACACAAAAAAAAAAAAAAGGAAAAAAAAAGCAGAAACAGGAAGGGTTGCATTTTCTTTTTCTTAAGAGACAACACACAGAAAGCAACAGAAAGCAGTCCTGTTTTATAAGCACTTTATTAGTAGCATAACAGTAGCACCTTGAGACTCCAAGGACAGCCAGAGCCCTGCTGCATGAGGCATTATAAAAGCTTCAGAGATGCAAACCCTAAACCTTAAGTGCTGTCATCAACTACAGTAAAGTATGGGATTACACGATAGTGATTTATTTAAAAAAAAAAAAAAAGTCTATTTGCGTTTAACAATCATCTCTTATTATTAGCACTAATGTTTATTACAAGGGATAAAACAGCAGCAATGTGTAAACCAGTCTGTTCCTACAAGAATGCCAAGCCTGGGCACACAGACAAAGTTCATTATACAAAAGTAGAATATGTAGAGTTGGAAAAAGATAAGCTAGGTAACAGAGAGGGAGGGATAAGACACTCATGGAGTGAATTTGAAAATACTATGCCCACAGTACCACAAGGCAAATAAATAGTACAGAATTGGCAGGCTCTGGACAAAGGGCAAGAGGAAAACTGAGACAGACCTGCTCTAAATCACACAGCAGAGCTATCAGCAGTGAGAAGCCTGACAACCAGATCCTCACTTCGGCAGCTACTCAATGATTTCTGGTCTTTCACTTTTTAGTATTCAAGTCTGCCCTAATACAGGCCAGTGGGAATGGCCAGGCAACTCTCATCCAGAACTTCGAAAGATTCAGATGCGATTTACACAGAGAGATCAGGATCAAGTCCCCAGTAGCAGTCCCATCAGCATACTTTCTGGATATTTCACTGTCTCCCCTCCCTTTTAAAAGCCAGCATCAGAAACTGAACATAATTAGCACAAAAGTCCATGTGAAATGTTGCATTTGTTTAAGTGTTTGTTTTGGCTTCCTAAAACAGGCTGGAATCCAGCTCTTGTGCTCAGCCCCACCTTAGTTATATTTGTCCTGTTATGCACAATAAACTTGGAGCCACATTTGAAATTACGTTGATGCCATCTCTTTATCATTAATACACACGTTAACTCCCTTCACAACTGACCCATAGGTTGATTGGTTGACCCAGATTGTTTTAAAGGGTATGTTTCACAGAGTAGCAATGTTGTTTTACTTTTAGCTTTCCCTGATAACCAAAAGGAAACCAGCCCAGACTGCATGTTGAAAACTGAAACAGCTGAGTGGACTCCTCCTACCTCCTCTCTTGTGTTTTCATCTTTTATGGTGGTAGGCTACCCTGTGCCAGAGAAACTAAGATTTCTTATATTCTTCAGTTGTTTGGCTGTTCTTTCTCATAGATATTCCAACAGCAGATTAACATCAAGGCATGCTGAGCCAAACACATGAATCTCTCCAAAGATTTCAGTCAAGCAGGAATGCTGCTGGATAGTCTTTTTTGCTGTTAAACCAAGAGGTTGCAACTGAGCCTGGTCTTGTATGTGTGAGCAACTCTCACCAGTGTTAACAAGTCTGTATGGGAGGTCAGAATGAGGTCCCTTATATAGTGTCTGGAGAATCACAGCTGCGTAAGTGAGGTGTTCCTTCTTTAGTCTGCTGCTGCATATGCTGTCAGCACAATTTCAAAGCACTGGACTTCACAGATACAAGGGAGCAAACAACTGTTCCCAGCAAAGTCAAGGGCAGGAGATGCTGCTTTCCCAGTGCCCCAACCACCCTGCCTTCTCCCCACTGCAAGCACACCCAGCGACTCAGGTGCAGCACATGTGCTCAGAGGATAGACACAGTCCACAAGCAAAATGCCTGGGCTCACAAGCTGGTGAAAAATCTGCAGCACCCTCATTTGGGTCATTGCATAGCTGAGGGTACCACACCTAGTGAATTGACTGGGACAGGCTGCAAGACACATGAAGCCTTGCACCCATTAGGGAAGGATCAGCAGCCTGTAGCACAAGGGCCCAAGCAGACATTGCTATTTTGAACAGCAGACCTGAGGACATCTGAGAGGAATTAGTGATTCAGGAGAATGTTTGTACTTCCATCAGCTCAAAACTCAGTGGTACCTACTGCCTCTTGCAGAAATAACACGTTGACATGTGCTTGTCTCTAAGGTAGGCAGCAGCTCCCATTGAGTTTCTACTCTCATGCTTAGTCTCTAATATCAGAAATGAAACACATTTTTGAGCCACCCACCCCCCTTAAGCAAGTCCCACACACACACTTAGAGGGATGATAATCCCATGTTGAAACACCTCTGTAAATCTTTCACAGACACAGATGAGGGAACAGAAGGGAATCTTCCCTCCTCATGACAGCTACAGAGGAATAAAACAAAAGAATAATAACTAAAGAGAAGTAAAGATGAGCAAGTTAGACAAATACAGCAGGGCAGCGTGCTCTTTGCACAGTTTCTTTCCTGGAGTATATGGGAATTAAGACTCGCTAATTGCTTGTTACAACCTTTCACAACACCCCCCCAATATCTCCTTTAAAGTGAGCAAAAGGCCTGTTAATATTTCAGCATTCTTATCATGACTATTCAGCTGGAGCCATCTTAGTACACTGCACGAGCCCAGCCATGTAACAACACTGGCTTCACCAACATGTATATGGAGTCTTTGCATATTTGCTCACAATGTTCACAAGATCACTCTAAGGAGAGAGCAGATCCCATTAAGAAGTCAGGGACATGAGGAGTCCCTGACTCCACAAGGTCAGCCCAAGCCCAGCAGCCGTACTGGAAGCAACCTAAGCTTTGGAGAACGTACAGAAGACCAATTCTTTGCAGTTAGAGAACAAGCTGATCTCAGCCTTCTGGTAGCCACTGCCCCACGTCTACCCGAGTCTGCTTTTTTGAAATTCAGTGCTCTGGCCAGCACATAACCCTACAATTTCTAGGTATCAACTTAAGTGCAAACCACAGGAAAAAAAAAAAAAATTAAAAAATAAAATCAAATAAACACCACAAAACCCCACCAAATATTTAATCCTCAACAAATCCATACACAATACATACAGGATTTTTATTTCTCCCACATACAGATCAGTGAAAGTACAAAATATTTTCCATGTGTACCAGCCATGGAAACTGTAGCCTCAAACAGACACCTCTATAAGCAACTTAGTTCTTCAATAAAATGTCAAGCTGAAGACTACTAACCTAGAATGGGCCTCTTTTCTACACCAAACTTGTTCCTGAAACAAAACCCAAACCTTCTCTCAGAAGAACAGCTCTAAGACACTTTTCCAAGAGAGAAAAGCCAACTCTACTGCAGGTGTGCCTATTTAAACTGTTAGCCACTCCAGGTGTTGCCTCTTTCCACTGACTGAGCCCTTCTGCCCCTCCCCAGTGGCTCCCAACAACTCTTTGTTTGCCAGTCTAGGGTTTAATTCAGCTCAGTGCATTTCTTGAAAGTGGTGAACCAAAACTCCACACAGGGAGAAATTCATGTTTATCCAAGATAGGCCTGTGTAAATTGAGATTGCCCCTTGAATTCTATGCATCTAGAAGTCCTTGTCACCTCTGCTGCTGTGCTGACAAAAACTAGTAAAGTTGGTGCTGTCCACAGAAAACAGGTGTCAGCAACTCTGAAACCATATATGATGGACTAAACTTTTTGATCATTACTTAAGTAGATGGACTTTAGTCTTCAGCAGTATACATCTGTCTCCCATACTATTTCAGAAAAGCAGAATAACCATTTGAAGGGAAACTGCAACCATGAGTGGACAAATCTACAGCCCTGAAAGAATAAATTGTCATTTTCTTCAGCAAAAAAGGTCAATCTACCATTCAGGTAAAGGATATAGTCTTGTCAGCTGACAGGCAACTGATAGAAGAGACCTAATGGTTGTTTCCTGTGTGAGACACTAGAATCCATTAGAAGCTAAACATTGTTTGCAAGATTGACAGAAAGATGTGAATGAATAATGTGAACAGGGTGAACAGGAAGGGGCAAAACAACCTTCAAGCCGATATAGCTTGAATTATGAAATACTAGTGCTTGAGTAGGTCTGCAATCAGCCCACAAAAACTCATGAAAGAGTAAAATGCATGAATTCATTCCCATGTAGTTTGCATGGGGGTCAGCAAGATGGATGAGAGGCTGACAGTGGTTTGCTCTCCCAAACATTTGGAATCCAGGGCTCCAAACAGTACAGCTTATGCTCTACATCTATCAGCAGTTCAAGTTTTAAAAAAAAAAAATTCCAAAAAATGAAATGCCAAACTACAAACTCCTCAGAAGACATTCTTAAATAGCTAGAGGAGAATTGGATTCCAATGTTTTGCAGTTAAAAGTGCTGGCACTTTATAAAGAGAAGGCTTTTGTTAGAGACAGGAAGTTTAGTTTATTGCCCAGTGTATACAGTTCACCCACCACGTTATTTTCGGCTATTTTCATTCCTCAGTCAGTAAAGAGGAAATTCTAAGAGCATTTCATTGCTTTTCTTTGTTTGATGAACAGCAAAGGTTTGCAGTTTACCAACCACTGTGTTGCTTTGCTATTTCTGACATGCAGTTTCACTTCACATAGATCCTCTGTAGGATAAAACATTTTTTCTTTATAAAAATTAATTGTTTCTGCCCCATTCATTTTAAGTCCATCTCTCACCCTCATCTTTCATTACTTCACAGAAAAAATTCCTAAATACAAAACTACCAAAAACAACCCCAATCAGTTAACACCTTTTCTTTTTTCACGTGTGAAATTTCAGGCTCAGACACTACCAAGAGGCATGCTATGACAATGTTTTTCCCCCTTTTGTAGTTTCCCCAGATATTTTTCAGTAGGACACAGTCTGAAGCAGAGCAATCACATCACAGCTACAGTACTGCATGATCAGTTAATAGTATAATTGCTCTTCTGAAGGGCATTCATCTTTATCAAAATGGATGCTGCATCTTCTGTGCTGCCTGTTATGATTCTCTTGCATGCACAACAAGGTTCTATGCAGTTGAAATTATAAAGTACAGAGCTAGAGTACATGCCTATCCATTTATTTTTCTTAACAATTCACAAGTTTATCCCAAAGGTTTTTATACCATTCTTGCCTGACAGGAAAAAAAAAAAAAAAAAAAAAAAAAGATTCCTCATAAAAGGCTTGGTTTCTAAAAAATGCTAAGCATTTAAGCATATATTAGAAACAGTTTTAGTCCCTCATTAATCTGAAGTATTATTGATTTACAATGAAAAATTCATCCGATATCCATCAGCAGCATATAAAAGCAGAGTCTGAGAATTAAAAAAATGGGTGATGCCTGTTTGGCAGCAGCTTGCTATGTCCTGCCAATGGCATAAACTGTCCAACTGGATGGGAAATAGCCCTGCTCTTACTGTGTGCTCTGGATGCTTGACTGTATCATACAGTTCATACACTAACCTACATTTATTTTTATATTACAGGATCAGCAAGTATATATTAGATCAAGGCTTTGGGGACTTTACATATTGCTTAACTTCAGTCACCCAGGCTCTTAGTCACTCCAGTGATGAGCATGGTAAAAATAGATAAATTACACAGATAGATTGACACAGAGACATACACATCTGTGCACATAGACATATATCCCTAGGGCCTGATGGAACAACTCCAGTTGAGTATAGTGAGCTTTGGATCAGGCCCAACATTAGTAGACGATACAGACTAACTGCCTCTGATCTTTGAAACCAGTTTTAAAAGGCTAATGTAGGGGGTGAGCCTCCATTCTGTGACCCTGGTTTTCCACCAGCATAACTCCATTGGCTTTAGTGGCATGTAAAACCAATGTAATGAAGCGGAGAATTATGCTCACATTATGTTTTTAAGTAGCTTATTAGACTACATATTACACCCTTTTTAGTGAGTTGGCAGCTGTGCAAAGAACTCTAAGGACCTAATTCACCGAAGCTGATATGACTCTTCCCACTGGCTTTAAGACAGGGATTTAAATTATTCTGAAAATTCTGGGGAAAGGATATTATAAAATGGTGTAATAAAGGTGAAAGGGTGTTAATGAAAGTCCCTTGAGGAAGTCTTGAGTCTTATTAGTTTGCAGGATGTCTTGAGTCTTATTAGTTTGGAGTCTTCCACACGTAAAAACAGTTTTAAAAAAAACCCAACATTTTAAGGTGTGCCAAATGTTCCCGAACATGACTTTTTCTTCCTTGTTACTATTAAAGAATGAACTAAACTCAATGAAATTTCAGGATAGAAACAAAAAAAGATAAATTTTCCAGCATAAATAGACTTGTTTACACCTTGTAACATGCAGTAAGTGTATGGGGTGAGTGAGGAAAGTAGGGAGTAGAAAGATAAAGAGAAATACAGACATCTGTGCCACCCCCATCTCCTTTGCTTTGTGCGTGGCCCAGGGTTGAATTGCTGCCAGTGTTGCTTGATCTTAACTCTCCTCTCTCATTCCTTTCAAGGTTACCTCCTTCTCAGATGTGCCAGAGTCACATCTCTCAGCCTTTAGGGCTGCACCTGCTTTTCCCCTCTCTGCTGCCATTGGCCATGCATGTCTCTTCTGGCAGCCTCCTGTCACACCCAGCCCTACTGGCCTCCCCAGCTTCCCACACACACACTTAATGAGCAGGTAGAGTAATTGCTTTCATAATATTTTTCCCACAATGGCATTTCTTACTTTGCTCAGGCAGGTGTTAGGGTTATTGTGTCAGTTCCTCGAGTCCTCTCTCAGCCTGAGTTTCCTCAATGCTACTCATAACAAAAACGGGTGCTTTGTCCAAGGAAAGGGTAGCGGACATCTGCAGAGTCCTGGGAAATACACAGCTCTCAAAATATGGGGGCAAAACTTAGCTCCTCCACCATCTCCTGGCACCTCTTTGTCACTCAGCTTTTGCAAAAAGGAAATTAACAACAGACGCAGAAGAATTATGAGAGTAAATATATCAAAGACAGGGCGATGACCCATTCTCAGGTCTACACAAGTTGCTAAAGTGCAGTTTAGCTAAACTGCAACAGGGCGTAACTAACACCTTTCTGAAATTAAGCCAGTCATGGGCCAAGACTTAGAACCAAACGCTTCAAAAGAAGATAGGCCAAGTTCCATTCATCTCATGTCAGGATAAATGTGGAGGCCAAAGGAAAACTACAGATTTCAAACAGAATATACCCAGACCCTGTAAACCATAAAATACTAATGTTACTGTCTGGACTTCTTTGCAATGGACCCTGAAGATTCAATGATGTTGTTTTGACTCTTCCCTTTTGGCATTGGGTCAGGGCCCTAAGTTACCATAAGAAGTCTATGAAGAACTTCTGAAGTATGAAGGGTTGAAGTATGACAAAAGAGTAATAACAGAGGTTTGGATTATTATTGAAATGACAGTAGGTGCTGGAACCTCCAAAAGATGCTACAGTACCAAAGATGAGACATCCACAGAGTAGGCAGATCCTGATCATACTTGGAGAAGAATGATGCAAATGAGCTGAAGTTCATGCAACAGATGAGAGTGAGAAAGTTTAAAATAAACCCTACATATCACATACTACAGTGCCAAATCCATTGTAACACAGTTTATGAGTGTGTTCTCTGATATTTCTTTTTATTGTTTTTCTGATTTGTGCTCAGCAGTACCCAAACAACTTCTCCTTTGACCACAGATATGTTGCATAAGGAGGTGATGGGCAACATCCAGATGTGTTCCTTGCCTGGATATTTTCTGAGCTTATAACAGCTGCTCAACAGCATCAACAACCCTCAGTAATACTTGGAATAATGTGACCTAGATCAGTAGGCAAGCAAAAGTTCAGGTTGGGCCTCTGTCCCTCACTGATCTTTATATCTGAAAGGCTATCTCAAATGACTACATCTGCTAAAATTTTCCTTCTGAAAATTGTCTGTTTACACTGAAAATCTCATCTTTTCTCAAACACTTTTAATTTTCCATTCTTTTTTTTCAATTTAATAGTTTCTATTACTTATTTTTTTATTATGTTAACTCCTGCATGAAAAAGTGATATGCCAGTAGACACATATTTTTCTTACAAAGAATTATGAGTATTAATCTACTACTTAGTTATCAATAATTTGCAAGTATTTAAAATTTGAACTTCATGATTTTGAATAGAGATGAACAGAAGAAAAAACTATCCACAATTTTTTCCCCTGGAATGCTTATCAGATTTGCTAGAGGAAAATATTTTCAAAATTGCAAAATCCAGTCCAGAAATGCCAAAATATTTCATTTAGCCATACTAATGAAAAAATGAAGTAATAACTTTTCAATGTATTTTCATTTCAAAACACTACCTTTTGTTTCAAAATATCCTGATAACAAAATGAAAGTGCTGGGTAAAGTCATTCTGTAATCCAAAATATATATTCAATTTCATGCCAAAATATGGATGTAATTTGGGAGGTTCACATTTTCTTGAAAGACACAGAAAGTGTCTGCTTCAGTTCCTGCTCAGTCAATTTATTTTCTAACAGTTTTGTTCTGTTAGCAAAATTCAAAGAAGAAAAGCATCAGTTCCTCTACAAAAAAATATTTCTTGTTGCACATCACGACTACTAGATGCCATGTCCCCAGGAATTGATGAGACGAAAGCAAAAACCTTATGATTTCACAAGTTAAAGAGGGACTTTGGTTCCACCACTCTGTACGATGGAGCAAAGAGAGGAAATCCACCCTAATTTTACAGAAACAGGGTAGGCAGATTTGCTGAGGAGAAGCCATCCAGGATTCTACCTCTTTGTGTAATCCTTAACGTCTTTGCTTCGCAAAACCACATGGTCACCATATGAACAGATCTTTTTCTGTGGAAATTTCCTCAGACATGAAATCGAATCACAGAATTACCACGCACAGAATCATGCATGACATGGTCCTCTCAGCCACTTAAGAACACAACTTGTTGATACTCTGGACCTCCTGTGGGTACAGAGAACTGCAAACAATAGACATGTTCTGAAAGCACACACATAAAGGGTGTTCTTTCTTATGCGGAGGTGAGCAAAGTAAATTACTAGTTGCTTCTATCAATAACAGTCAATGCTGCTTTTGTATCAGCAATGCTATCTAAATCACTGACCCAGTTGTTAAATGAAGGCACACTTATGGATGGAGAATTTTCAAAGTTACTGTTATCTTATAGGACTAAAATAAGAAAATCCATTTAATATCAAAGTACTTAACACAACCCTCCACACTTCTTAAAAAATGTATGCTAAAAGAATAGAAATTTTTTTGTCAGAATGCAAAAACTTCAATTCTTACATTTTAAAATTTTCTTGATGAATCTTCAAGAGGGTAAAACTCATAAGGGTTTTCATTAGGAAAAGAAAAATAAAATGTCCAAGAAAGATTTCTTCATAACCACTCAGGTTTGCAATTTCTGAATTCTCTATAATAATTTTAGGTGCAATTTACCTTAATGAAGAAGCTCCTACACAAGCTTTTATACATCGACAATTGAGTCGTCTTCCTTCCAGATATATGTCACTATGTGCACACTAAAAAGCAAGGAATAACCATGCTTAGCTGTACTGGTAATGAACAAAGCAATTGGTGGATGAAAGTCTTGTGCTTCTGCTTTTGTATTATTTTGAATAAAATGTTGCTCTTACTCACTCACCCAATAATAGTATTGCATCAGAAGCTTAGTAAGACAAGAGGAAGGAATTTATCATTGAAAAGGTGAGTCTGAAATACTGCCAGTCTTCACAGAACTTTCTTGACTTGATGTTATACATACCGTAACATGTCTCGACCATGCCACAGAAAACTTTCCCCATAACACAAACATCTAATCACTGTCACCTGGTTCTGTGACTTACGTCAATGTGACTACTTGTATGAATGCAGATTATTCATATGAATAAGGAATTGAGACTTCAGTCAGCACAGTGTCTGGAGCCCCTGTTGATGCAAGACACAATATGGAATTGAAGCCATTAAAAAGTTAGCAGTGGGGTACAATTAGCATGCTGGTATTTGAATAATTATTGGGATCAGGAGGGTAGAAATTTCCAATTAGGTTGGGAAAGAAACACATTGTCTCTAATAAAACTGTGTTTCAACGACGAAAATGGTCAGATTTCTTGAAAATGACCCCTGGACTCTGCTGCTGCTGCTTTATTCAATGCAAAATTTTAACTGGCCATGATAATTACAAAACAGGCCCAGAGGTCAGTTAGGTTATTTTCAGAAAAAAAAAAAAAGGATTATGTATTTTTCTAGTGGATTCAAGGTTTGGCATCAGATTATTATTAAATTTGAACCGACAAGCCAAGCCCAAGACCCGCTGATTTATTTCTGCCTGTGGGAATTCCTACCATTTCTACAAGAGTTTTCAAATGAAATCAGAGTGAAAAACTGGCTGAAATAAATCTGTTGCAGACTTATATACTGCATCTTTTGGTTCAGGGCTGATGGAATATTTCATTTTCATTTATTGAATACACCCAGATTTTTCTTTCAAGATGCATTTCCCAGTGGTCCTGCATTGCTACACAGGTAGGGAGTCTAACACTCTCTTTGCTTCTAAATTATGCACTACCCTATCCTTAGCCCTGCTAATAAATCCTTTCCCAGTCAGTTCTGTGGGTAAAAGCATCCTTATTTTTCTGTACACTGTTACTGTCCAACTAACTCCATCTTCCATCATAAGTAAAAAGGGTTTCTGTAACAAAGTTGTCTTAAAGCAAACAGAAAAAAGACTCTAGTTATCATAAAGTTGTATCCCTAAATCCTGCATTATCCTTGACCACAGGAACAGAATCAGGAATGAAAATGGCTATCATTTACATATAGATCAGTACTGAAACAAAATAACATCCTCTACTAAATTTTTTTTTGTTTTGAATGGAGTAATCTGGAGCCATGCTAGTTCTTTTGCAACAGCAGCAGAAGTGTATTGGGCACTGTGTAATAGAAGAATATACATGCCTCACTGCTAGTCTTATCTAGCCTCCACTTTGTTTCTGTTAGCTCATTTGTTTCTCACAGCGATCACCAAAGAAGTGGTACTTGAGCAGGATTCAGCAGCTGTGAATGCTAGACTTGGGCACATGTTCATTTTCACCACCAATTAAGGTTTTTAATTGAGACTGAGTGACCCAGTTTCCTTTCAATATTCTCAGTGTGTCTTCCAGAGTATTCCCTCTTCCTCACATTCATCTGAAATTCCCAAACAGCTCTCAAAGTCTGAGGTGCTGGCAGCATTCCTGACTGTCCACCATGATTGACATGGCAGAGAGTGTCAGAGCAAGCCCTTTCCCTGTGCATTGGTTTCCCTTTTGTCCATTGAGGGTCCAGCTCTCCCAGCCAAGGTTACCTGCATACCAGTGGGCCAGAACATGTGCAGTGAAATGCTCTGGGTTATTCTTGGTGAAGACTCAGGGTCTGCTACCCCCAGCACATTTCTAATTTTTTGGCTATTATTAACAATAAACAGCTGAGCCCTGAAAGCCAAGCACTTTACTCACTATATCATGTAATCCTGTCGTTTCCTGGCTAATTTAATCCATAAGGGCCACAATTTGTTTATTTTGCACTCAGTATAAATCTAAACAAGAAAAGTTGACTGTAAACATCATAACTTTCACATAACAGTGACAGGACCTTTGCTTTACTTAAAATATGCTAGATAAAAGGATATGTCTTAGTAAAGCAACTCTCTTCAGAATTTGAGAAACTTTTTTTTCTTTCTGCCATATTAAACAGTTAGTTTAAAAACGGAAAAGACTAACCAGCTTCCTGTTTGGTGGTGATGATCCTTTTTGTGTTCTATAATATTTTACACTGTCTATTTTTCCTGTCTGCTGAAAACACCTTTTGCTTGGAAGACTGCATATGCAGGTAAGAATTTGCCTGTGGAGTGTTTTTTTATCTTAAACTGTTTGGCCATTGGGTGATTACAGTAAACAGTAAATATTTGCAGCTTTCAACAAGCATCTGGAGAGTAGTTATTACAACTGTCTAAATTACCTCAAATTGATTGGCAATCAATTAACTTGAGGGAAAATTATCTAGCACAGAGCAGCCAAAGAGCAAGAGCAAACTCCCTAATGGCATGAAGTGGTTTAGTAGTCAACAATCAAAACCACACAGGAAAACAAGGGGAATTAGACCTGTTCAGTCTGTTGAAGCCTCTTCAGCCTTGAACTTCCTATAGATCTGGGCCTTTAACTTCTTTAAAATTCCTGTGGTGACTTCTGATATTCTGATACAGACTTCTTTTTAAAAAGATGAGTCAGTTCTTCTGCTGAGAGAGTTGCTAATAACATAAAGACGACAGGTTTCTGAGTCATGCATACGCACATGCAATAATGTTCTTTACCGGAAACACAGCATTGATGTATGCTGATAACGCTAGATATAGCTGCAGACAAATGATGGCATATGTTGGTATAAAGGCTTCGTTGGCAAAGGCTTGAGAAAGCGAATTGCTCACAATTAAGGAATTATGCAAAATGTCCTCAAGAAGTGATGATGCTATATATTTCAGAAAAATTGTTATATACTTACTTCAGACCATTACTTTTTTCTTAAGCTCTGCTTTTTGAGCCAAGTGCATACTTGAGAAATAAGCAACAAATTTCAAACTCTTCCTACCATAATCTGAGGACTTGTTCCTGAAAAATTCTCAACATCAGCAGATTGTTTACTTCTTAAAATTAAATTTTGGAAATACTGGTACCATTTGGTGGCCAAAATAAGAGAAGATAATTCCATGAATGGCAAGTGCTCTTTGAATGAAGAGAAGAGCACACAATTCTCCCTGAAGTCAGTTGCTGGAAAACCTGGCATGCCCAGTGCTACCGAAAATCTCACAAACTAATTTTCAACACTGAAAAACTGACCACTTGCCAAAAGTGTTTTCTATAGACTTGCAGAGGATTAAGAATAATCACAGCTGTATTGTTAAGGGGGCTCTAATCAAATGCAATCAAATTGATTAATTTATGCCTTACCCTCACCATCATTTTACCATCAGTTTATGTCCTGCAGATTCTAGATGCTGATAGGTTGTTTCAATTCCCCATTTTTCCATTACCAAAGTTTCATTACGCACGTTAAGCATGTTTCCATTCGCCTGAGGTACACCAGGGGCAGGGAAGCATTTTTCAAAGATAACTCATTTAATATTAAATGTCAAAATATTACTCACTTCTTTAGCAAGATCATGCAGCTGCAACCTGGAGAATTAATTTGGGATGGTGTCTCTGTGGAGTTCAGGGCGTTGGTCTAAGCATACCTTTTGCTAAACAAAAAAATCATTGACTTACCCAGGATTTAAAATATTGTATGGAACTAACTAAAAGGCAATAATGAACAGCTAAACATACAAAGGAAGTGTTTTTTAAGCCAGAAACACTGTGATTAATTATGGATAAAACAACCAGGGGAACTTCTCATTACATAAAGTAATGAAATATGTCTATTAGCATGATAAAAAAAAAAAGTGGAAATTACTGTAGGCTTTGTTTTGAAGATTATCACCATAGCATTTCCCTTCTGCATAAGCAATCAAGAACCCAATGAAGAAAAGAATCATGAATACTCCCCCTCTTACAAATAGAAAATTGATGAAGGAGGAAAAAGAAGCAGGCTGACTGTTCATGTAACAGTTACTACTTGTGTTTCATTGGAGGGAATTCCTAATTTACATTCATGCAAATGAGGTTAGAGACAGCTCTTAAATTACACGACCAAGGACCTTTGTCTGAGTGAACCACCTGATCCTCTACATCTCAGCTCTGAGAATTTGTAACAAAGTGTTCCTCTTCATAGGAAGACCAAAATTATACTCTGACTTCCATGAAGAGGTATTTCCCACAGCCTGCACACAAAATCGTTTCAGGGGCAACTGACATTGTCCATCACCAAACTGTGCATTTGTCAAAAGAGCACCATACAAGATGATAACTGATCAGTCTTCCTATGGACTTCACCATTTATATTCTACTTGGGGAATGAGGGTTGGGTGCTGTAGGTTTTATTTCTAAAGTTTTCATTATGTATTTAGCCAATTCCCTTTTTCTGTACAGTATCAAACTAGTAAAAAATATTTATTTATTTACTCATATATTTTTAGAGAACTTCTGCAAATAAAAGCTATTTCAGAGAAAAGGCAGAGAGTGAATTTAAAATAGAATAACCATATTCATGGAAAAAAAAAAAAAAGATACTTTGATTTTGTATTAAGAATGTCCAAACCAACTGTCAGTCAGGAGTAATTCTGCTCCCTATCTACATCCTTTCTTGTCTTGAAAACTTTCAAAAGTCTTTAAACTCAAACTGACCAAGCTCTCCACAATACAGTGTGTTAATACACATTTTGGATTAGGCAAACTACAGTCACCTTTACTTATTCACTCCAGTTCATTGATTACAGAAACCATATGAAACTTGTTTTGCTAAAAAAGCAAATGAAGAGGAGAGAAGTTATTGCATATTTCTTAAAAATGGCATTTGAATGTGATAATGGCCACCCTTCTGCTTATAAAACAAGACAAGGCCAAAGTACTCTTTAAAATGATATGCCAATCCATAAGGCTGAGAACCAATTTAGTCTCTCTGTTCAGGTCTGTTATTTAGCAAAACAGTTACTAAGTTATGTAGGCTTATTTACAGGACCTAAAGTTTCTTCCTGAAATCCAAGCCTTGTAGCATAGCCTTTTAAAATGCTCTTCTGTTAAGTCTTCCCTCTCTGTTTCCTGCAAGTGCTTTCTACCTACCAGAACACCTTTCTGCTTGCCTTTCTTTAACCCTATGGTTTCCTCTCAGGACCTTTATTTTGAGAACTGCTGCCTTCAAGCAATCAGGTAATTTTTGGTGCCCCAAACCAGTCTTCAACATCTTCTTTTGGGTTTCCACTTATTTTTTTACTTTGACCCTCTGCCTGCAAATGAAAATAAACATCTCAAGAATGCTCTTGAGGTTTGCTCTACAGCTCCCCTCTAGCACTGGTTACCAGCCAGCCTTCTAGGTGGGGCCTTATAACCCCAGAATGAACTAAGATAAATCTGTTGCGCTAGCTGGAAGAAGTTGGGAATGCAATACTTGCTTCCATTTCAGAAAACAGCAAACAAAAATAAAAATGTCTTTCTTATGGCAATATACCAGTTGCTGTAAGTGGCCCAATCTTTCATCTTAAGGTACTTAGCATAGTGACGGATAAAATAGAAATACACTGCTTTTCCTACAAAAATTATAACATTTGGGGTGCACTTCATGGACATCATACATGTTGGCACAGACAATAATGAAGAACTCTTGAGGAAACTCAAGAAATTAGTTTCCTGCCTCTGACAGGTCTTTGTTTTGCCATTCACTGTGATTTGGCCCTTGTGGATATTGCCATTAGATGCTCCAAGCCATAAAAGTTTTTTAGCAAAAATGTTTAATTTCCAGGTAATCCTTTTCCCTAGTACACAATAATGATGAAATATAGCGGCTCCTCTAGTTCCTTTGTAAAGAGTAGCGAAGGAAAGTGAACAGGAAAGTGAACTGCTTTCAACCAGTAGAAATATTTTCACTCACCTTTCCTTTGTCCAAGTGGCAGTGTTTTCATCCATATCCTGTCCATACAGACATCTCTATGGGAACTGATGGCAAAGTCCCTTAAATTGAGACATATCTGTTTAACTTTACTAATAAAATTAACATAGTTTGGGGGCTCTCAAGGACATGCACAAGGAGACAGTGTTTGGTCTAAAGGGCTTGCTACAGTACTGTGGGTATACAATCAGAAAAGAGAGAAATTTTCCAAAAGCCAACACAATCAAAACAGATTCTCACTTTGAGCTAGTTCAGTACTTCTCTCTACTAATCTTGCACACCATTTTACAGGTCATACAAGGAGCTGGGAAAATGAAATCCTTTGCTAGTTCCAACACTGCTAGGTGGCTGCTCATGCTGTCATTGCTCTTCCCACTGACAAGGAATATCACCACACCCTATACAATGCATTGCACAGTACAATGATTATGCATGCTAAAGAAAGAATCATTGCTGTAGGAAAAAAAAATAAGTCTTAATCATATGTAAGCAAATAAATTCATAACAGTGTCTCTCAATTTAAACTTTCACATTTTATTTATTTAAAATTTGTAATGCATCTTTCTCATTAGGATTCTGAAATTTCTAAGTTTCTCTGACAAACACTTCTTTACAAATATTCGGGACTTCACCTCCAGCATTCTCTAGCTGGCAACAACCAAAGTTGCTTCAAATAGAGTTTGCTTCCAGACTGAAAATTTAAGAACAGTTCAGCTGTCCTATAGGCATCATGTGCTATCTCTTAGAGTGGTCAGCACCTGATCTGGAGGAATTCATAAGGTGCAACATACGCTAACTTAATTCCCACAGAGGACTCATCCTTGTCTTTACAATCAGATATTGTCTTAAGCCTGAAAGCTCAGTATTCCCTCTCTAACGTTGCCATGTCAGGAAGCGTGGTGATAGGACAAGGGGTAATGGAAGAGGGGAGATTTAGATTGGATATTAGGAAGAAATTCTTTGCTGTGAGGGTGGTGAGGCACTGGAACAGGTTGCCCAGGGAAGTTGTGGATGCCCCATCCCTGAAAACATTCAAGGCCAGGCTGAACCTGGTGCTTTGAGCACGCCCATGACAGGGGGGCTGGAATTTGACAATCTTTAAGGTCCCTTCCAACTCTAACCTTTTTATCATTGATCAATTGCAATTCTAGAGATGTTTCTTGTCCATAGAAATAAGCAATCTGCATTTAAGCTGAAAACTCTAAATGTGGAATATTAAAATCAAATGGGCATGTTGTTGGATTCTGTTCACATTTTTTTAGCTTAATGTTTGCTCCTGATAAATATTTTCCCTGGTAAATCCTGGTTACTCTATATATTATCATAAACTGAATATAAGCAAATTGTGGATACCACTCAAACTCAGTTTTGCACATGTAAACCAGCTTTTAAAGAATTGCTTTCTTTCATTCTTCCTTTCTTTTTACTGATTAACAACATCATGTTTTTCTTGTATTTATTTGGCTTTGTGATTGACACATTTTGCTGTTTAACACTTCATGACAAAGCAAAGTACTATATTTTGACAAGGTGGCTCCACTGAGAATTGAAACAATAGGATTTAATTCCAGCCACGATTCATTAAATCAAGAATTAACAAGACTCTTCAGATTTCACCAATTCATTGCTTCATAAAGACTTTTGCTTGATTAATGAATACATGGTTTGGCCTGAAGTACTGTGATACTCTATGTCTTTTGACATGCCATTATTTCTCTGTCATGTGTTACACAAACCTCTTCTCATAGAATGGTTATTGCAGACATAAAGATTGATAACTTAAGACAATAAAATAATTATTGGGATAAAAGTACCAGCTTAACATTTTATGTATCTTATGCATTCAAAGTACAAAATTACAGTGCAAAAGCAAAACTCTCCTTATACATTATACAAACTCTCCTTATTCCATTACACATATCACAGATGTTTATTGTCCCAAAAAAAGTATAGTGTAGGGGTATAGTCTTTATTCTAAAAGATTTAAGAGAATTCTGACACTTCTGATCCTTTTAATTAAAATTCTGCTTGTGTGACTCATTTATGTCACTTTAAAATGCAGACATATACCAAGTTAGGTTGTGGGTGTGCACTGATACTCTGATTTACTTTCAATTGCTGGACACACTTATCAGTTAAAACAATTTAAAACACATGGGATTATTTTTTTCTCAACCACAGACTAACAGACAAAAGTGAAATGGATTTAACCCCTCTAGTTTGAGAGTTGAGTGGGAATTAGCCACCCAGTTCTTGTTAAAGTCAACAGAAGTTCAAGTCCATGGGTGTGGTATGGCAGCCTTCCATGTAACACTCATAAAGCTGAAGGCTTTGCATGTCTGTGGGGGTAAGACAGTGAGAAAAAATACCTTATCTAAGTGGAGTCACTGCCATTATCCTGACTTCAGAGGAGAATCTGACCTAATACCTTGGCTACCTACAACCGAGCAGATAAGCAGTTTGGTGGGTTAATATCCAAATATTGATTTCCTCCTGAAAGTATGGAGCAAGTGGAGCTTATTCCACTTAGGAGTAATCTACTTCTGGTAGCTATTCTCAAAACTAGACCACCTGTGACACACTGTGCCAGCTACAACTTGTTAGTGATCTTTCTTACAGGGCAGTCGCACATTGGGTTCATTGCTGTAATCAATGGGCTGGTCGCAAAGGCACAGACGGCAAGCCAAGCACCCAATGTCACCTCTAGCCAGCAGCAACAATCAAAGATTCAGAGGAATCTCTTAAGACTTAAGGTCATTATCATAATGCAGGAAAAACTCATGAATTGCTGAGACTATTTAGGTTGTCAGGTTGGCCATAACAGTGATGTGTTTATTCTCTATAAAATATCTTCTGCTTCTTTGCATTTGAATGTATCCCAAGGTGTTGATTATTGCTCTTTAAAAGCCACAGATGGAATCCTGGTCCCATGGAAGAATATAGGAATATTGCTCTGAAAGATTTCAGCCCATATGTGGTTCTGGAGGTACATACCTTCCTAAAACAAACTTTCCTAGACAGCAAAGACATTTTGAACTTTTTAAAAGGCATGGAGCAATTTTTCAACATTGGCTCTATTGCCTTTTGCATATTTTCTTAGTTTTGAAAGGAGCTTGAGAAAGACTTCCAGGAACTGATACTTAAAAGCAGGCTCTGAGTCCTGCATTTCAGCATCGCCAGCAGCTCCTGCTGAGTTATCGGAGCACAGTTCTGGGCTCTGCCTCAAACTCACTCTGTGAACTGGGATAATGTTGCTTACTCTTTCTCTTCCTCAGTTTTCCAATCTTAAAACACAGCTGATAATGGTTCCTTTCTTCTGTGTCACGTCCTGTCTACAGAGACCATCAGATTCAAGAGAGGGTCTCTCTGCTACAAGGCGGTGTTTGTTCTGTGCCTACAGCATAGGGCTGAGATCCCACTGAAGGCTCTAGGGGTACTGGGCTCTAGGCCAAGATTCAGATAAGCTTGGCTTTTGATTCAAACAAAGGTTCTCTCGTTCTCTCTCCTCACAGGCCATCACATTAATTTATTTTGCCCTGTGGTGAAGTTAATGCTACATCTGTGATGTCACAATTGTTTCCATGACAACAGGTTTATAACTTCAATGTAAAGTCAAATGGAAGAAGACGCTCAGGGACATGAAGGAAAGCTCTTAATTCAAATCAGAAACATCTGACACAATAACAGAGAAGAGAAGTGGCCAAGAAGGTACATTTCTTGTATTGTTATACAGGTTTGTGGTTTCTTCTTAAGTTTTCAACAACGTCTACTTCTTCCATCACGTGTTTTAATAGCTACTCTTCCACTTATGTTTCTTTAGTTAAAGCTGTTTTCTTTCTTCTTTTAAATAAAAAAATCAATTTAATACCACTTGTTTAACTAGTTAATGAATGCCTTTGCCTTTTTTCAATTAGGTTTAATTTAATAGGAGTAAATTTGGACTTCAGTATATTCTTCCTTCTGATGCCAAATATATATGATATTATTTCTGAACAAACAGGGGAACTGTTAAAACCATGGCTTTCCATACTTAGGAGAATAGGCTTTCAAAGAAGAAAATAGGAAGAAAACCCACATCAAAGTTTTTTGAAACACAACTTTTTTTAAAAAAAACATGCAAGAAGGCAAAGCTATTATGGAATAAAAATAAGTATTGGGCAGGGTAACATAAAGACTCAGAAGATTTTCATTCCATGTTTTTCCATTTATTTGCCATTTTTTTTTCCCTTGTCCTCCTCAAACACAGGTGTCTCTCCATGGATTAAGGTGTCACCAAAGTACAGACTGCAAAGTGACAGTGGTGTGGCTCAGTGTTTGTCCAGTATGGGAACCTTCACAGGAGCTATCCCTTCTGTACTCTCAGTAAGGAATTCCCAGCAGCATCTAAAGGTGTAGATGATGCCTAAAGGAAGCCTGTGAAGTTTACCATCCATCCTTGTTAGCAAGTCTAAACACATAAAGTAGTCAACTCAAAGACCCTGAGAGCCACACTAAAAACGAGGGTGGATAGCATTGCTTATATTACATGTTGCAGTTTGATCTGCTGGAAGTACTTCATAATGGTTGCTAATAACAAAGCCATTAAAGTTTCAGTTGAAAAGTTTTCATGTAGCTACCACGCAACCAAAACTGACTAGGCTTAGCATGTCATGTCTCTACTACACTGCTTGGTTCACAAATAGTTGATTGAATTGGTTAATTAAGGCTGGAATTTTCAAAGAAGCCACAGGAATTAGGTAACCAAATTCAATGAGATTTGAGTACTTAACTCCCTTAGACTCCTTTGAAGAGGGCAGCTATAAATGTTCACCTCTTTAGTTGCAATTATTTGTACTTGCAGGATTATGAGTGTCACTGTTTATATATCCAGAATTATGGCTGCAAAAGCAGACATAGCATAAGAACAGAGATCTGTCCATGGATAGCATAGTACATAAACATGCACAAGCAGTGGCCATACATTTAAACTATCCTTAAAGTAAAAATACCAGTAGAGTCAGTAGTATCTCTGAAGCTGGTAAGAGCTTCTTAAGCTAAGCTAATTAAAATCAATTAGATACATGTAATCAAATATACATGTGCACAAACTTGTAATATATATAAATAGATACACATATATAAAATTCTATGCACATATTTGAAGAGCCAGATGTGAACATGGGTGCAGAGAGTTGTTTATTTTGTATGCATGGCTTTTTTTTCACAAAACAGTAAATTGTAATACTACTTGCTACTAAGAAAAGAGGCAGCTAAGCTGCCATGGTAATGTCCATGATCTTATCAAAGTGTAGGAGGAAGTGCTTTTCTTAACAGGTATAAAAAAAAACAGGCAGTATGGAAGTAAGTTTCATTTAAGCAATATAGAAGGAAATACTGTAGCAGAGGTATCTTCTAGGAGAGAAATCATCTGATGGACTAAGAAGTAAAAATAACAACCAACAAATATTATAAAAACCCAAGCCTCCAATCAACAAAACCAGACACCTTACCTTTGTACCCAACTGCAAGGCAAACAGGCAAAAACAACAGGTCTGGGTGTTAGTAGCACAACTAGGGCACAGCTATCCAATTCATTCTTGCTGCCAGCACCCACTGAAACCACTGAAGTTACCCAGGGGCACCCTGACATGAGCAGTTAAACCTTGACCCTCCTGAAGGCAATTACAAAATGCAGGACCTATGATTGCTTCCCCTGAACTCCTCAGAGCTTTTACAGGCATGATTGCAGCCTCCATTAAGGTCCACTTTCTTTACTATTACTACAAATAGTAAAGTCTGTTTTGCCTAAATGAAACATTAGCTTCTCACCCAGCAAAACACTTTGAGCAATGAGTAACATTAGGTGTGCAAATGCTCTCGGGAATACTCATGTGCTCCGAAATAAACATGGGCTTAGGCACTTTGTGATGAAGGGAATACCAAAAAGGAAGATACATTCCAAGGCCAAAGAAGTGGGAATTAAGAGCATCTAGCCAAATCCTGTTCATTAGCAGGCAACATTTTCTTTTCTATTAAAAGTCACCAAGATTTTAATTCTTGCCCATAACAAGAACATAAATGTTCTTGCCCATAAACAAACCCAAAATGTACACAAGATCAATCTCTTCTAATAAGGTGGGTCAGTGACTTTCTGCCAGTGAGTCACTGGGTTCTACAAACCCTTAAGGTACAGTAGAGTAAGTGAAAATGAGGTTAGCTGAGGAATGCAAATAGATATGCAGCACATATAGACCTTTAGTTTCCCTCCAACATCCATAAGTGGCCATAAAATATAGTTTCTTGTATGTAAAAAGTATAGATTTCCCTCTGCAACAAAGGCATAAAATATTTCACTCCCAAACAAGTATTTGAGCATACGAACATGATCTTTCACTTCATCTAGGACTACCCACCCAGTAAACCAAGCTGTATTCTTTCTGGGTGGCTCAGAGAACAGCATATTGCAGTGGAAACACCCATTTATTTCATTTACTGCCATTTATAATATTTTCCACTATTTGCAGATAATGAATTCATCCACTTTTTGCCAAGATTATGCAGCCTGTTTTATAGCCAAAATTATCCAGAATCCTTCTAAAAATGTGTTACCCTTCATTTTCCATGATTGCTTAGTGGTTCTCTTGGAGCACAATCAAGATCAACCATATTAACAATGCACAGCAATAACTGAACTGTCATGTTCATACTCTCCTAGAAGCAGGAAGGGTGCCATCGAGCTGGTCCCTGAAGTACGCACAACCAAAGAGCATAACTGTTGAGGTTAATTAAAGCCATTAGATGAGAAATGAGGAATTACTTTTAGAGTTCTTTCCTCTACACATCTACAATGGTCTTCTCTTAAGAGTAGATACATGTCAGATTATCTGATGTTTTCTTGGCGCCACTGACTATTCAGTTTTCCAGGATAAATTGTATTGGTAGAATATAAAGTAACAGAGTCCTGCAATGTGTAACTCACTGGAACAGACCTAGCTCCTGACCCTGTAAAGAACAACACACATCTTTAACATCACATGCCATGAGCACTCTTTTGGATTCAACAGGGCCACAGGCAGTGGGTAATACAGGCCTTCTGGGACCAAACCCACATGCAAAGCATTGCATACCTGCACCAAGCCACAAGCCAGGCAAGCAGAAAATAGTGGAAAGGGACAAGTCCTTTGTGGGATGATGTGTGTTGGACTTTTATGTTTATTTCTTAGACAACTTCCCGCTCCCTTTGCTGGCTTGACTGTGCTGGCATGCTATGGAGGGTGGAGCTGCAGCACCATTCAATCCCTGCTCCACGCAAGGGAAGAAGAGAAACAGGCCGGTCACATCTGCTCTTCCCCTGTGCAGGGTCTGGCAATCTGAAAATCTCATACAGGGAAGAAACAGGGCTCCTTGCCATCACCAGGCTCAACAGCTGGACCCAGCATGTCAAATGAAGCACATGCAAATCTTTGCAGGAATTCCTCAGTGCTCAGGCTGAAGGTTTGATCTTGGAGTCAAGGAAATCTAGCTCAGGACCCTGAATACCAGGAACAATCCCTGCCCAGAAGCTCCAGTGGTCAATGTTAGCAGTGATAACAGAAATCATCACACCAATAATTATAAACAAGGGCTAAACAAAACAAATTCACTTACATTTTTTATAATTTTATACAAGAAGAAAATTAGTGCAATAAATATCCTAACAGCCAAGTCTTTGTTTCTTAATATTATCACTATTTTCTTTGGCACCACTGGGAATCTCTTAGCAGGAGCTATGAGGAAGGAGAAACTCTGGCTCGGCAAGCAGCTGGCCCTCTAGCAGGCAAAATCTGCTCCTTGTCCAAATGACCATAGATCAGCTAGACTGAACAAGTAATGAACAAGTGAGTCAGCCACCACCGTGTGTCTTGAGGACTGGGGGAGGGGAGTCACACAGCAGGTTTAGTTATGGCCACTAGAACAAAATTGGCTTGTCACGATATAACTGAAGATTCCTTAGCACTGATAACTGACAGAACGGCAATAAATAAATATTAATACTCCAAAATCCTACATGGACTCCTATAAATACTCCAGACTTTGCCAGGAACTCCTTTCCCTTTGGCCACTCCATTATTCAGCTTTACCATACATAGCTGGTTGGGGCCTTTATAATTTCTCCCTTCCTCTACATGCAAGACCCCACCATCACCACTTCCTATACCGCAGGCTCCACTGATAGCACCCAATCTGGCCTGGCTTAGACTTAAACATACTCAAAACTTATAGATTTTCTCTTTTTCTGGCTACCTCCCAGGAACATCTTGAGGTCCTAATACTCATCTACCTGATCCCAATGGAGCAGGATCTCAGCTGATTAGCTTTATTCAGTTGGGTTTGTTTAACGATAATCTCTCTCCTTTTGTTTTGTTGGGGGTTTTCTGTTTGGTTTGGGTTGTTTTGTTTTGGGTTTGTTTTTTTGCTAGGCTCCTTGACCTCCTTTCTGGTTCTTCTCAGGGTTTCCAGGTTTCAGGCACTTCTCTAAACACCCTCTAATGTTTTGACTTTTGATGGTTAAATTTAAACAAAACTTAAAAGCTTTTCCAACTATTTTTACTCATTCTCAGAGTCATTTGTCAATCCCATTGAGAGCCTGGATTCCCCCTATATAAATGGATTGCCCTGTTGATGTATAGCTAATGTGAAACCTTCTTTATCCTGCAAAGACAAGAGTCTGTCCCCTTCCTTCTAGGTAAAGCAACTAGAAGCCACTGAATCTTTGTTGCTCAAAACAAAACCCTTCTAGGATATGTCCTGCCAGATCCCCCACTAAGGTCACAACCAGTCCAACTCTGAGCCTTTGAGGCTGGTAGAGAGTCCCCAGGATGCTGCAACATATTCTGGCTGTAAAGGTAATAATTTTATTTTCCCTGGCCCAAAAGGCCCCATGTGGTTGATGCTCAAGTCTGGATAGCTGCATTCCAACTCTTCCCATGTCAAAGGTATATTTCCTTTCAGAGCCCAGCTGTGGGATATGTGAGCTATATGCATGCTGCTTCTCTTGTCTGTCCAGTTCCCCCAGCAAAAACTGACTTGCACTTCTCGCACTCAACGGAATCACAAAGAGGCATATGAGAAGGAAGTGTGTGGCCTCTTAGATCCTCTAAACATTGTCCAGCTGCCACTAAAAAGGTGTTGTTTTGAATTCATTTTTTCATTTCATTTTTTAAGTGACAACTACTCCCTGCTTTTGTACAAAGCCATAGGAATTTTATTCTTGGACCAGTAGGTAACCACAGCACATCTCTCCCAAGTTTCCAACCCCACAACCATTTTTCTTAATTTTGAAACTTTAAAGAAAGAATGTCACTTTGGTTTCACAATTTTACACAACTTGTTAGAACCAGGGGAGAATGTTACAATACCAAGCCACATGAAATGGAAACATTTGAACAGACCTCTGGGCTGGATCCCCCTGCCTTCCACCAAGCTGCACTCAGCCCATGACTGAAGAGTGTCTGGCTTGGGTAAAGGATAGGGTTTTGTGACCTCAAGTCCTGGTGGCAAGCAAGAGTGGTTTGACCTCCCAGTGCAATTAAAAACTGTCTTGAATCTACTCAGAATTGTGTGTCTCTGACTCAGGACCTCCTGGGGCCTTTCTGACAGCTAGTGATAACTGAAGTCCTACAAGCTGTGCTGTACTCGGGGACCTGGGAGTTACCCCAGCTCACTGACATGAACAGCTCTTTCCTAACACCTTTGGCAGGAGGCTCCTGAAGCTGGCTCTGAGGGTTTTGCTGCCAACATAGCAGTGCAAGGAGACCAGAGCAGTTCCAAGGAACCATTTCCCTTAAGAGGAAATGAAAAGAGAGACTGAAGCCACTGGCATGACACACATTACACTTTTTGGTTAAAAGCAGCTAGACTGCACTTTGGAATGACTACTTTTTGCAGTATGCTTTGTTCTTCTTCTGAATGCATTCTGCTCCCACAATTTGTTGCTCCAGCTATAGGCAATGCTTTGAGTATACTCCTCCAAACTTTTACTTTTCTGCCACAAATTTCCAAGTCACAACAAGGCTTAAAATACAATAGAGGTATTAAAGTAATATTCTGCTCCTGTAGACTAGCTGGCTCAGTTACTGCATTTCAGAAAGACATAGCCCAGTTATAAGTACAATATAGGAATAAACACAGAGAAAAGCATTGCTAGCAGGAATAAAAAACAGAGATTCAAGAGAAATGGACTTCCACATGACAGGTCTACAAAGTCAGATGCTCTCATGGTGGAGTTGCTTTTGCGAGCACACTATTCAGCCCTCAGTCACCTGAGGCATCCCATCTAAGGCTACACTGTTCCTTAGGCTGGGTTGCCCTGCTTCCCAGAGCAGGGCTAGCTATTCCCTGGTCCCTCCTGCCTTCAGAGAAGCAGACAGCCAGAACCCAGTATTAGTTAGGTCAGGAGCCCATGCCATTGTACTAAGTGCTAGTAAAATAGATGTATCACAGTATCTGCCTCAACAAGAAAACTACACATTTAATATAGGTAATACTACTGTATTACCTCTCTTGTACACAGACAAGTGAAGCACACAGCAGTTCTGTGACCTGCCCAAGGGATAAGGACTATCTCAAAGGAGGTCGTTACAGCCAAACCTATTAACAGCCGACCCACTGCCTTCTGCAGAAGGCTGTTCTGCCTCCTGTTCAGAACACAATTCAATGCAAGTTGAGCTCATTCTACATCACCACTTACAATAAAATAAAATCATCCAATTCTGGATTTGAAAATGTTTTACAACACAATTGTTATAAATACAGAAAGAAGCCAAGAGCAGGAGCAGAACAAACCCAGGAGACAGAGGCAAGGAAAGAGAGATATGATTTCAACTGAGACAGAGAGCCAATGAAGAGATATGGGAAAGTCTCTCCAGATAGCTAGAGCTGTAAGAAGCCTCTTGCTCTGAAGCTAGCCATATTGGATAAAGAAAGAGAAGTTTGGGAATGATAATTTGGCTTCACTAAGGTGCAGTAGAATGTTCTTTGCAGCAGGTGAAAGATTCCTCTTACAGAGAGGCGGACTGCTGGTGAGCCCTCAGATGATGTTAAAAGTGAAAAAGACCCTGCCTGTAAACTCAGGCAGCACAAAGAGAGCCAATGCAATCTGGCAGAATTGCTGCAGCTGTTCTGGGAGTAACCCAATAAAGTACTGACAGCCACGTAAAGGCAGTAGCAGTACAAACCTCACCACAGCATAAATGCCTGGGTACTTACTCAGCCATCCCAGGTGGGTTTTGCAGCTTTGGCTGAATCTGCATAGCCTCTGCTTTGTTGTGATCAGTACCCACTCTGACCAGTCTAAAGTGATCTCTGAATTGTCCCTGTGGTTGCAGTCACATATATGAACAGATGTATCCAGTGATTTTGTAAATCTGCCCCAATGGTTAACTTTGCCTTCCCTAACTTTGCAAGCTTGGAAATGGCCAAGAAAAACCTACAAGCAAAAGTATTTTGAAATGGCTTTTAACGGTTCTTTTTTTTTTGGTCAGATTCTTCACCTGCTCTGTCAGAATGCTCTTCTATTACACTTCATATTTCCCATGAAAGACTGTAAATTCCCAAAGCCCCACCATATCTACCATCTCAGTGCTATCAGGAAAGAGCTGATGAGAATATGATTGTCAGTGATGATTACAAGTACTTTACAAACACAGGAAAGCATGTTCTGCATTTATTGTTAATCTATTTCAGCCAATTTGGCACCATGACAAATGCAACTGGTAGTATCTAACAAGCCAGGGGATAGGGAATGGTTCTGTTTCAGTACAGTACGTCCAGGGAGAAGAATCAACCGTTAATCCCAGGGGACTAGTTTCTTTACAAAAATATTAGCAACATAATGGAGGGCTTTTTAATGGGATTATAACCACACAAGCAGACACCAAGCAGCTGCTCTGCTAGTCAAAGGGAACATGGCTGACAAAAAGATTTAAGAAACTCAATGAGGGGAAAATGGCAAACCTCTGACATGGCACACTTAAATGACCTTACTGCTTAAAAGGAATCGGATCATGTTGAAACATGAAAAGAAAATCAAATATGCTTAAAGCAATCTCTTTGGGCATGCTCATCACTACTTTCTCCCACTGATCCTCTGTCAAAAGCAGAGAAAATGGCCAAATCAAGGAGAACTCATCTTTTCATAAACCAAGAATAAATTTTAAAGCCCAAAAGATTTCACTGAGTAACTAAGGGGTCATTGTCAAGGATGGCAGGGCCTATATATTGTTGCACAACCTTTGTGTTCCTCAGCCTGCAGAGCTGAAATAATTCTTCATTCTGAGTCAAATTTAACTGCTCAGTGCTATAAATATGTAAGTTTGCAAGCATGTCTTTGAGTGTGTGTGTATGGGTTGGACTAGCTGATCTTTAAAGGCCCCTTCCAAACCAACCCATTCTGTATATAAAGGTACATACAGAAAAGGAGAGCCTGCAAGGGCATGAGCAAGCAAAGAAACAAATCTCATTCAGAAATCCCTCTCAATACATTTTTTAAGACTGTCATAATCACAGGCCTAGATTCTGTTCATGGGTTCCCTTTCTTACCACTACTTTTACTGAGAGGTATAAAGATGATATTGTAACTTACAAAATAAGTTTATCTTTTTAAAGTTGATGGAAGTAATGAAAGACAACTGTGTCTGTATAAATGGCACACACCTTAAAATATAATACTTACATGTTTTTTGGAGTCATCACTTGTTTGCAGTTCAGTGGCTTGAAGCTGAAGCTATGATTTGGCTCTGTGACTTTGAAAGGAATACAGTATGGTATAACGCACATAAGTGTTATGGACCACAAACACTGCAGTACATAGTTGGTCTAGCAAGGACTGTCTAGGCAGCTTAACCTTAGCATAATAAAAATAATTTCTGAAGTCCAGATCTGATTTGTGCAGCTCTGGAATTTTGTTAACAGAGGCCCTTGCTTCAGGGTGGCAGAACAACTTGCTAGAGTACCTGCACACTCATTTAACACTACACCTTGCATCACTCTGATATGCATTTGTTTGAATCAACTGGAATGAAGGACACTGACTCACCTAGCCTGACCAACCCACACTGCCCACACTAACAAAATATCCGTAGTGATTTCAATGGCTTGGGAGCAGACCCACATGTTATCTTGAACACCTCTCAAACTTTCAGGTTTGACCTCATGACACTCTGGCACCAGTCCAGGTGACACCATACTTCCTTTCCAACAGCTGCACAGCTGCATGGAGCACTGAGCTTGATCTCCTGTTCACCAAACACTGCTGAGCCCATCATGGTGGCACTGGAAACGTCTAAGATACATATTCATGTATCTATGTATGTATGTGCACTAGGAGGGATGGCAGGGCATGTAAAAGTTTAACTGGCCTCAGTTTTCATAGTTGTGATGGCAAGTTTAGCAAGGTTCAATAAACTCTTCACACCATGATGGATTCTGCATCCATCACTAAGTGTTGGTAAGTACTGAACAACATTGTCCAAAACAATTTCTAGCTGTGTAAGTGCATCACCCTCCAGCCAACTTAACCTGAGTGTCTTCCTGCCTTTTCTATACGACATTAATCGCTGTTATGAAACCTCTCCATCTTAAGTCTAGTTAGTGACAATACTTTTGTAGTGCACAGAACAGCAGATCTAAGATGATCCCCTGACACATTTACATTTTACTAATGATAAGCACTTGCTCATCGGTACTGAACAGCACTGGCTGTGATGCACTAAAAATACTGTGACATTGGGGAGAATTAAGTGTATCTGTGGTGCCTGATTCGGGAGAGCAGTTAATGCTGTGATTAAGTCCATGGCTAGTCAGGACAAGACAGACAGCTTATGTTTAAAGAGAGCTAAGTATGTCCAGTAGTACCATCCTGAATAACACAAACCTCCAGAACTGGGTCTGTATGAAGACTGTGGTAGGATATCCTTAAGAAGCTAAAAGCCACTACAGCCCTAGCTGTCTGGCACTCAAAGGATAAGACATGCTTTTTTGAACTGGTTTTAACATAAAACGTAGAAACCTGTGTAATTTTAAGCCTATGTAATTTTAAAGAATCAAAAGCAGAAGACTACCACTGCACTTATTTCTCCTCCTGAAGAAAGACTGTAAATGTTTGCATGGGACAGCACTAGGCACACTGAATATCACACTGCTGGCAGGGCGCTCAGAGTAGTAGTTTTAAGTGCCTATCAGAATCCATAAAAAACCAACTAACAAATGCTGGAATTAAAAATGAAGACTTGCAAGGAGACAGGGGCTTTGAGCAGCAAAGTATCTCAGATCAGCTTACTGAAAGCTTCAAAATATCATCAGCTTTCACTCTGAAATGCGTCAGCAACCATTTCATTTTTATCAAAACACAATTAGCCTGTGGTGAATGACAGCATAAATCTTAAATAGGAAAGATACAGGATGAAAGACCACCGGGGTGGAACATAACTGTAAACCTCTCCATAAAACTACATTTGAGTTCTGATCATATACACAGGAACTCCTTTATATGATCCAGCAAGAATCTTAACTCACTGACTTCCAAAGAAAGTGTTACCAATTAAATGGGAGAAACTTTAACAGTCAATTTTAATTATGGTAAGAGATTCACCAATCAATTCCCAGCACAAGCTGAAGTTTTTACTAGAGACAACTGGAACCAATTTACATGCTTTTATGTTGCGTCTAGACTTTAATAAATGGTCTAAGCACAGAGCAATTCTATGCCAGTATTGAACTAGTTTCCATGTACTCTCAGAAATGCTCCAGCTTCTCTAAAATTCTCCAGTCTTTGTGTCTTGAAACGCTCCCCTGAGAAAAAATTGCAAAGTTTACTGAGTACTTTATATAAACACCACTGTGGGGATTGCTTTCAATCCATACCAAGATAGTGATGCCACAGATTGTCCTGCAGCTCGTTGCTTTCATCTAACAGGCGCAAAGCCTGCAGAGCCAGCTCTACCTTTCAGCATGAAATGGAATAGCTTTTCCAATTACAAGACATCATTCCTATTGAGTATTAACCCAAGTCCATTATACCAAAAAACATACCTAAACAATATGGCACCACCCAGGACAGCTCCAAATATTTAACTGATGGCCCAAATAGGTAAATCTAGGCAATCTTCTGAAATGCTAAAAACCTTATTATTCTGTTCTCTCATTCCTTCTCTGTCTCCCTCATGGTCCTGATTAAATTGTGGGCTACTGTGCTAAAGGACCTGAGCATCCAGTCAGTCCAGCAGCACCAATACAGAGGAAAACGAAGCACCTGATTGCTAGATTGTTTAAACATTACAGAGTTTGCCATAGTACATGCATTATTTCTCTAGCTATAGGAGACTCACCACTATGGGATCACTTTGATCATTGCTGTAGGTCATGGAATCACTCTGAAACCAAAACAGTCCTCTTAAAAATTTAAGTTGAATTACCATTTAGGGAGCTCTTTTGCTTTTTTTTTTTTTTTCCTTCCCTCCCTTCCTTCTTTTTAAGCATGCCTGTCAGGAGTGTGAAATTGTATGCATTTATCACTATCCTGCTGAGCAAAGCTTGTTAAATGAAGAAATACTTATTTAATTAAATGGATTGATCAACATTCATACACTTGTATTCAGAGGGCTCTGTATATAATTTTAATTTTTAAAAACTGAAAGGTTGCTTCAGTGATTCAGAGCCTCTTGAGACATTTCCCACAGGATGATGTGGGACTAATAAACTTCCAGGGTGTTCTGCATCCCAGAGGTCTGACAAAGTTGGGCCTCCTTTCTGCTCTCCTGTTCTGGAAGCAACACAAGGATTTACCCACTACTTTAGGAGAAGGCAGCAAACAACTTTGGAAGTGCTGTAACAGCTTGGCTGCCACTAGAGATAACAGCCATGAAACCCTGAAGGAGAGTTGTTTTCCATTAGGCAGTAGCCCTTTGGTGCAGCAATGAAAAGAGAGTGCCCCATCTCACACCTCCCTCCTTTCACCAGCCTCTTGTGCAAATTGCTCCAGGCTGTAGGGCCACATGCCCACCTACACAGCATGCGCCTGCATACAGAGGAGTACATGCTCCATAGGCTATTGGATTGGGCACTTCTGTTAAGTACAGTACAAATATACAGAAAAGAAGTCTGCCTCGGGGACAGCAACAGTGTGGGAAAACAGGATAAAAGGAAGGAAGGAAAAGAAAGCAACTGATAAATGAGGTTACATGTCTAAGATCAGCTGGCAAGCCAATAACAGAACTTGGACCAGCACCCGCCAGCCCAGTTCCCTGTTCAGCTCTCAGGAGCGGTTTATCCAAGGCATTACTCATGACTGATGCCAGAATGAGCACAGCAGACTAGTACTTAAGCAGCTGGAGTCTTGACTTGACAAAGTATCCCTTGCTCTCAAGGATTAATTTTGCTGAATGGCAATAATGGCTTGTAAAAATCAAATAAAAACCAAATGCACCACATGTTGTGGGATGCTGAGATTGTATGGGGTACTGTTAGCAATGCTTTTTGCAAAGACAGGATATGTTATTCATAACTGTCTGTGGTGGGCAATTTGGTCGTCTTTCAGGGGACTCACTCTAATATAGGATCCCTGCAAACATAAAGAAATGGTCAAAGCACTGTGCTTTTCAAAGTTGAAACATTTTTTTCCTTCTGTCTCCTTTGGAAAATGTACCGAACTTTGGGAAGTCACAATAAAAATAAATTACCAGCAATTAAAAATCTTCTGTTTGTTGCACGCTTTCACTACACAGAATAATAAACAATGTAAAAATTCACAGCCTCTTGAGGAAGCATCATGATCTTCAGGCCTGACCTTCTGAATAACATAAGCCAAAGCACTTCACTTAGTGGTCACTGCCTCAAGCCCAGATCTTGTGGCAAGTCATTCAGAAAGACATTCACCCTGATTTATGGGTACCAGTCTTGATGTGAGAATGTTACACAAAGCAGTTCCTGTCTTGAGCTTCACACAATGGATTGCGAAGTTAAGCTAGTTCATGGGTTTGAAATGCTTTAATCCAGTAAACTTCTCTCTCCAACTCCAGGCGGAAATAGTGTGTAGGTGGCTTATAAAACTTCCTTTCTACTGTGACTCCAAATCTAAGCAAAAGGTCAGAATCATTTGTGTTGCTTCAAAGGCTCAATTGTTATTCAGGCCAACAAGTTAGCCATGAAAAAAACTGTTCAATTCTTCAATCTATGACATAGCTAAGATAAACATGGTGAAAGATTGTTATCGTTTACTCAAATCCTTTCTCTTCTGAAATTGTAATACCACTTTTCCATGCATTAATGGCTTATGGTTCTCAAGACAGTTTTCTCAATCCTAGGTGCTAATAACTACATTTTGCTCTCAGATACATACATGACCAATAGACTTTATAAAAATTCCAAAACAGGTGGATGAAATCAGGTCCTAGTGAACGAAATCTTTGTCCTAGTGAAGTTAAAAAGAGTTTCGCCAGAGGCTGTAACCAGCAAGGCAGTCAAGTCCCTGTGGGAAAAGGACCAATGCCAATTCTAATCGAGCTAGCAGTTCCAGCACAAACCTGAGGTGGAACTCCTTTTACTTGTATAAAGAAGTTTTATGATAAATGACCACAACTCCCTGGCAAATACAATCTTTGAAACATGTCTAGCTTTATGTAGGGGAGGCTGCGTAAGTTCACATCCCAACACAGCCCAAGGACCTGGCTATTGCCCTGAATGCACATGTACCTGTGCCCATTAACACCACTACTCACACTATTTGTTGTTGTTATGTAATACATGATATAAAATACATATGTTGCACTGCATAAAACAGACTACTACTACAATGACCTTAACTGCTCATATTCTAGTGCCAACAACTGCAACAAGAATCTCACAATACAAGTATTTGACTAATAGGTGCTTAAAGGACAGTACTACCCAAGACTTAAAACCAAGATAAAGCAGGGAAACAAATAGAAGACTGAGAAAGAGGAATCGATTTACTGATGGTCACATGACAAGTGATAGGTCAAAAATCAGGAACTGGACAAGACAGATCAGAGAATTAACCATCTACTATTTCCCAACAAATATTAATAATTCAAATGCCAGAAAGTCATTTATTAAGTTACAAGGTCCTTCAGCTTCAGTCAATAGCCATTCCATTTCAACCTGGAGTGTACCTGCCAAAAGAACACATATAAGCCACATGGAAGTGTTCTTTAAAATGCAAACTGTTAGCTGAAGCTTTGTGTTTACTCTTTCAAGCTGTGTAAACCTGAGAATAAATCCACCTGTTGCCTTTTCTTCACTGAGGTCACTAAAAAGACCTCCCTTTTATTTGCAAACAACTTAGCGCCTACCAAAGAGCAGTCACCAATAAACTTATTCCAAACAAAGATTAATTCCTGATCAATCACTGAGAAGGGCTAAATCAGCATTAAGGAAAACACCAGCCACTAAAAAATAAGATTTTTCTGTAGTAGTTAATAATCCATGCTGAGGATTGGACAAAATTGCTAGAATTGGGCAAAAGAAGATTTAAAACATTGTGAAAAGTAAAGTGAAAGGTCATAAAAACAGAGAGAGAAAAAAAAATACAGAACAACAAGATAGACAGGGAATCAGGAAAGGTAACAATAACAAGTTACAATGACAATGACCAAATAAAGTATACATTTAGGCAATAACCTGGGAATGAGAAGAAAGGAATAAAATTCAGCTCTATGAGAAGTCATGTCTGAGTAAGTAATTTCAAAAGAGCTGAAAATGTGGTTTTTTTAAATTAATATATCCAACCAGATTTATTATCAATGATAAGACCACAATACCTCTAAAACATTATTTATTTTTCCTCAAATATCCTACACAATGGGCCAATTAGTCTCACCTCTACCCCTGGGAAGGTAACGGAGTGACTTGTCTTAGGTGTCATCTCCAAACATCTTAAAGAACAGGGAGATATTGGAAGCAGCGAATACGGATTTACCAAGCATAATGTTTGACCATTCTGATAGCCTTCCATGATGGGGGGAGAGCAGCAGATGTCATCTACCTTGACTTCAGGAAGGCTTTTGACACTGTGTCCCATAACATCCTCATTAGGAAACTGAGGAAGTATGGGCTAGATGATGGGATTAGTGAGGTGGATTGAGAACTGGCTGTGTGACAGGACTCAGAAGGTTGTAATTAATGTACCAGGGTCAAGTTGAAGGCCTGTAACCAATGGTGTCCCCCAGGGCTCAATATGCAGTCCAGTCTTGTTCAACATATTCATCAATGACCTGGACGAGGGGACCAAGTGTATCCTCAGCAAGTTCACTGACAATACCAAACCGGGAGGGCTGGCTGACACTCCAGAGGGCTGTGCCACCATCCAGTGTGATCTGGACAGGCTGGAGAGCTGGGCAGAGAAGAACCTGATGAGGTTCAACAAGGGCAAGTGTAGGGTCCTGCACCTGGGGAGGAGGAATTCCAGGCATCAATATGTTAGGGGCGGACATGCTGGAAAGCACTTCTGAGAAGCATCTGGGAGTCCTGGTAGACAGTAAACTATCCGTGAGCCAGCAATGTGCCCTTTTTGCAAAGAGGGCCAATGGAATTCTGGGCTGCATATGGAAGAGTGTGGCTAGCGTTGAGGGACGTCATTCTCCCCCTCTGCTTTGCAGTGGTGAGACCACAACTGGAATACTGTATCCACTTCTGGGCTCCTCAGTTCAAGAGAGACAACGAACTACTGGAGAGAGTCCAGCATAGGGTAACAAAGGTGATTAAGGGATTAGAGCACCTCCCTTAGGAGGAAAGGCTGAGAGAGCTGGGACTCTTTAGCCTGGAGAAGA
>VZRU01010381.1:302504-356201 GCA_013398155.1 Pedionomus torquatus
ATTGAGAACTGGCTGTGTGACAGGACTCAGAAGGTTGTAATTAATGTACCAGGGTCAAGTTGAAGGCCTGTAACCAATGGTGTCCCCCAGGGCTCAATATGCAGTCCAGTCTTGTTCAACATATTCATCAATGACCTGGACGAGGGGACCAAGTGTATCCTCAGCAAGTTCACTGACAATACCAAACCGGGAGGGCTGGCTGACACTCCAGAGGGCTGTGCCACCATCCAGTGTGATCTGGACAGGCTGGAGAGCTGGGCAGAGAAGAACCTGATGAGGTTCAACAAGGGCAAGTGTAGGGTCCTGCACCTGGGGAGGAGGAATTCCAGGCATCAATATGTTAGGGGCGGACATGCTGGAAAGCACTTCTGAGAAGCATCTGGGAGTCCTGGTAGACAGTAAACTATCCATGAGCCAGCAATGTGCCCTTTTTGCAAAGAGGGCCAATGGAATTCTGGGCTGCATATGGAAGAGTGTGGCCAGCGTTGAGGGACGTCATTCTCCCCCTCTGCTTTGCAGTGGTGAGACCACAACTGGAATACTGTATCCACTTCTGGGCTCCTCAGTTCAAGAGAGACAACGAACTACTGGAGAGAGTCCAGCATAGGGTAACAAAGGTGATTAAGGGATTAGAGCACCTCCCTTAGGAGGAAAGGCTGAGAGAGCTGGGACTCTTTAGCCTGGAGAAGAGAAGGCTGAGGGGAAACCTCATTCATCCTTATAAGTACCTGAAGGGTGGGCTGAAGGAGGATGGAACCAGACTCTTTTCAGTGCCTCCCAGTGACAGGATGAGGGGCATTGGGCACAAGCTGGAACATAGGAAGTTCCATTTGAATATGAGGAAAAACTTCCTTCCAGTGAGGGTGACAGAGTCCTGGAACAGGCTGCCCATGGAGGTTGTGGAGTCCCCTTCTCTGGAGACCAAAATTTGCTTGGATGCAGTCCTGAGTAATGTGCTCTAGGCAATTCTGCTTTAGCAGGGGAGTTGGACTAGATAATCTCTTGAGGTCCCTTCCAACTATGACAATTCTGTGATTCCATGATTTACTCCATAATTAAATTGTGTCCAAGGAAGCAGATGTTGAAAGAAAAAAGGCCTGCTTCCCAAATTCTCATGGGAAAGTCCGCTGTCATTTTAGGCAACAGCCTGGAGGGACACTTTTTGACCTGGCCCAGACATAACAAGAGCTGGGTATGAAGTTCTTTTCGCTCCCCACCCAAACCTCAGAAACACCACCTTTAAACCATAAGGAATACAAACCAGCACAGACTTTAATGAAAAGCAAAAACAACTGCTGCCCTAGTCCAACAGCCTTGATCTAAACATTTTCTTAAGTAGTTCAATATAATTATGCTTCATGATTATATTATTTCAAAGAATCAAACTTTTTTAAAGTAAAAAAAAAAAAAATCAAAAACAAAAACAAACCAAAAAAGAGCAACGGCAAACTAAATAAAAAGGGGAAAATGACCCAACACAAGAGTGTGGTGCCCATGTAAATCAAGTACCATGAACTGAGCTCTGGGTCTTTTTCATAAACGCAGTTCTATTAGCAATCCTTAGAGCCCTCCCTTTGTGCTGCAAAACTGTAAATGGAATTGTTGGCTAACTACAAACGTGGTGGTTGCAAAGTCACTGCAACCTGGCTTTACTACACTTTTGTTTACATCAGTAAGAGTGTGACAATTAAATTCGGTGGAAGAAACAGTAAACTATGGAGTCCAGGTTTCTTTCCAGCATGCTCTCCTAAATAAGACTTGCAAATACTGTATAGATCTTTATGGGATGTTGTTTGCTGGAGCAGTTACAGCGACATGCTTGTATTTTTTGTTATGAATTGACCATAATGATAAACACATCTGTCTTAGGCAAGGAACGCTATTTAAGGACTGGAGAATGATGCCTTTTGCTTGAAGTGTTTGCTCAAATTATGTGTTTTTCTCTGACTTTTTCTTTTTACTTTTCACTAGGCAAGGCAGGACCAGGAAGGGGACAGAGGGAGAGAGAGAGAATGAGAGGAGGAAGAGGAAGAAAGAAAGAGAGGACAAAAGAGAAAGCAAGAAAGTGCTAAAGAGAAGATGAAAGACAGAAGAATGATGAAAGAGAGGAAGGGAGGGAGGGAGGGAGGGAGGGAGGANNNNAGGAAGGAAGGAAGGAAGGAAGGAAGGAAGGAAGGAAGGAAGGAAGGAAGGAAGGAAGGAAAGCAGCTTGTGCTGAAACTGAGCAAGGCTCTTTCTCTCTCATTTTCTTCTGTCTTTTAATAAATCACTGTAGCAGCTTTGTGACAGGCCTCTGTTATCCATAATGCCCAAGCAAACAGCTTTTCTTTCAGCCTCTATTCAGCTGGCTGCCAGGGAAGCAGGACTGCAGACAGGAAACTTCAGTGGCTCAGCCTGCTCCCCTGTAATTCAATTAGAAAAGCAAGCATGAAGTCAATATTCATCGTGCCAGGCCAGAACTGCACAGCACAATGAAATGATAATGAGAAAGTTCACAAAGAAGATTGGCTTAATGATAAGTTTTTAAAGAGGTGCTGCAGCGGGTGACCCTCTGTACGACTGGCAAACACACACAGGCATATGGGTCTTTACCCTCTGGGATTTACTCTCATCCCTTGCCATCTGTATCCAAGGCAGACAGCTGACTGTGAATCCAAGGGAATCTCATGATATACTGTCTTAGGTTGCCCTATTCAGCTATTTTGCATCTCTGCAGGGAAAGAAGACATGTTTCTTAAACACCCAGGCCCCAAGGGAACACATACAATTTGCTGGATCACAGGCAATATAGATTCAAGTGACATGGAATTATGACTTCCAAGACCTGCAAGGAGGTTGTGCCTGTTGGGCACAGACCAAGGAAATAATGAGAGAGAACTCCCAATACTCCAAGGAAGTGCAGAAGAAGAAGAACTGCATCCTTGTGCCTTCAGAGCAAGGCAGACCTCAGCCCCTGCAACCGTGAGAACTTAAAGCATTTGTGCTTTAAACTGATCAGTACCGGGTAAATGCTGGACCCAATTCTGCAGCTCCTCCTCGAAGAGATCTCCCACTGGGGAAGGTCTCTACATGATTTCCTTTCTTCTCCTTTTAGCACTTTGCTGGTGACAAGAAAATATGTAGTTATTTATTTTGTAAACATCATTGTATTTAGTTTTAAAAATAATGAATGATTGAAGTAGTAATTAAAAAAACAGCATTGTGTGTACAAGCCCAGAGTTGCCTTGTTCTAATTTTGCATTGTGATTCAACATTCCAGATATGACAGAATTTGTTTTCTTTAAAATGTCTTGTATGGTAAAGCCCCGGGCCCCTCACAAAGAGACGGGCCTCATTCTTTTATATGCAGTACAGAAAGAATGAGTGGCCCTTACTCTAAACAGGCAAACATGAGAAACAGAAAGTTTTTCTTTTCCTTTAACAAAAGGGAAACAGGGCACACAGAGCTTATGTAAGTTCCCTGAGGTCACACAGGGTGTCAGTGACAGAGTCATAAATTGAATTCAGATCCTCAGGATCTCAGTCCCAGTTCATGTCATGTTGTAGTGTAGGGCAGTCCAAAGCTTTAAGGCAATTTTCAGAAATTTGTTGCTATTTTCCAAATTAATCTCTCAGCCTAACATATATTAATATTCTACATGTCCCTATCATCACTGATGGCTGCTCAATATGCCATTAAATAACTAATACAAGTCACCAGCTGTATATTTTCTCAATATCAGGAGTTATTTTTCAACATTGCTCATAACAACAGCCCATTTTTCACTTCGGAGCCCAACAAGAAGGAAGTCAATTTTGCCATTCTTCCTGATTCAAAAAGCCTTCAACTGTTAATAATAGAAGTGGGTGGTGAATTGCTTCATCTGCTTCATTGTAGTAGGAAGCTCTTCATACCCTATTGGGGCAGTTCTTCAGCTGCTATAAACCCACAGAGCTTCACTGAAGGCAATTCAGCTTTGTCAAGTCACGCAAGCCAAGAACAGATGTATTTGTGTACCCATGGAATCTCTTCAGGCTGACCCAAGCTCTGCATCTCAAAAGGAGAATGCAGCACTGCCCACAACTGGAGCTATGCTCGGGGCTGTAACAGGTAGAACAGGTTGGTTGGATGTCTCTTAGAGCCATCACTCTTCTCCAGAAATCCTCTGTGGGGGAAAAGCAGAGGTAAACACCAGAAACACCTGTCCTGACAAGCCATGACTATGATACCCCTCTGAACAGCAAAGTGGCTCAGAATGAGCTGCCTACTTCCAACACTGATCAAGAGATATTATCTGAAAAAAAAAGGGAAGAGTTTTATCTCAGGCTGCACACACTAGTGACAGCTTCTGCAGTTCAGTTTTCAACAATTTTCTTGCCCTAGCTGGAATTTGCCAGAATTTTGAAGGGTTCCAGATTCTTGGTGGACATAAACCTCTTCCTTTCCTGGCAGAAGTGACCAGATACTGAACTGATACATGTTCAGGTCTATAATGAATTATGTTAGAAAAAGCCCAGATTCCAGGATCTTTCTTTTTGGTTAATTAATCTCCGGTGCAACTCTCTAAGAGACTAGAGAAAAAGGGGCAGGGTAGCCACATCTTCATTATGTATTCATACTCATTCTTACTTTTACACAAAAGGCCAGATGAGATTAGAAGTACTAGTCACTTTAGATATCAGTACAGAACATAATTATACTGTATCTTTCCATAGGTATATAAACCCAACCCTAATTTTCACAACTAGATGCAAATTTTGGGTACTCTCCAAAGGCCCAAATACATAACAACTCTCATACATAAAATGGACTCCTTGCTGCTCAAGAAAACTGGGAGTCAGATGTCCCTGTGTAACTCCTGCATGTAGCTGTCAGAAGTGCTCACAATAACTTCCTCTTTCTTATTTTAGAGGCAGCACTCTCACTGTTATGTAACAAAGGCAAAATCTGTTGAGGTCAGGGATTCAGAGCCACCAGCTTCATCCACTGAACAGCCTTTGCCTCTCAGTGACAGGCCCTGGAAAGTTCACAAGATATTGCAGGTATCTATATCCCTTCAGTTGTCACCCCTTCATGTCAGACTGTTTCGTGCTCTGTGCTGTGATGGAAGACCTGGTCTGCACAATATCCTCAACTGAGAATTGGTTTTTCCTGGATACATTAATGCATGTAATTGGTGCATGCTTTTCTGGAGTATTTCTATCACCTTTCAAAGACAGAGACAATCAAATCTCTTCTCCACTCATCGAGGAAATGCTTGAAGCATGAAGTGGGGAATTCCAGGCCAGCTTATGGCTGGTACTCACCTTACATTTTCTCAAGCAGCAAGGTAACATCGGACAAGGACTGTCACAGTGTTTATTTTGAGTTCCCTGCTGAGAAAAACATTTGACATTTATCCTGGATGGTTGAAATTTTCCTCCATTCCTGGGGAAGTCAGGCTACCTCTGCCATCCATATATACCTGCTGTTACTTCACTTCACCTATCCCCTCCAAACACACATTACTGAAGGCAGTTATCCTAGGTCAGGTGCTAACCTTCAGAAGGGTAAGGTAAAATAGAGCTCTAGTCTCCAGCCAGGTAAAAGTGCTCATTAGAGATGAGCTCAAAACTCACAAGTTAGCTTTAAAGAAAAGTATGAGGAAAAGACAAAAATCCCTCTCAAATTTCTGCATCTCTCTAGTTCCTGCCATGCTGTATTCAGTCCTGAACTAGGCCATTTCAAAATGGAAGAATAGAGAAAAATACATTCAAAAGGGAAAAGGCAGTACTGTAATTAAGTGATTAGCCTGAATGGGGCTTAATTTCAATCACTGACATAAGACTGCCTTGTACCAATGGGCAGATGGAGCTATCGGGTCTCTTCACAGTGCCATTTTAAGAATAAATGAGAGTTGATCACACTTACCTTCCATTCTGTGTTTTGTCAGTGTTCAGTGGCAGATATTTTTTGTTGGATCAGAACATAGCTTGCCCAGCAGCCCTCTCATTTTCAGAGAGATTGTTGTGTTGTAATACACCTTTTCTTTGTGCACTACAGAACACAGATGGCACAGAATGCAATGCACCTCTACACTCCATGTACCTTTTCAGCAAAAAAAGAGTGAATTTGGAGGCAGAGACATGGATGATCTAGGTACAGGTTATAGCCAAAGACCTACAAAATCACACCCCAGATTCAATCCAGCAGAGAAGTTACAGAAACACCAAATGGAGAGTCTATTTATTTTATTAATAATCAAGGTACTGCAGCCAGTGAGTCCAGAGCTATGCATTTACAAGGAGACATGCAGTGTACACAATCAGAAATCCTTATCAGATTGTTTGGTCTATCTTTTCCATTTAAAAGTGATGTTTAAACTGTGTTTATAGACAAAAGAATTGATCAATGAACCTGTCATTGTTCATGAGTAACATGGAAAAAATCAGGTGATGAAAATATTGCTGTTTCTCCATTTTGGGAATAAATTGAAGATAATTCAAAAATATTTTGTCAGAACTCTGGGGGCATGTGCATCAGCAAAGTCAAATGTTACATCTTTGAAAATTTCCCACAAGCAAACATCTCTAAAGATCTTCAGAAATGAGATTTTCCAAAGGTAAAATAGCTGGAAAAGCCAAAACCAGAGATTTATTATTATTTAAGCTTTTCAGCTGCTCCCTAAGAAAATAAACTTGGAGTTAAACAAAAAGTTGACTATTTTCCTACAAAAGAAATAACAGTAACATTACACTCACTAAACAGGAATCAGCTGTATAAACAGTTTACCTGCCACTGACAGCATCAACTATAAGGAGAATTTCTGGGCAACTCTGTTCAAAGAAGGAATAACCCAAGTTATGGTAACCATTGTAACCCAAACCATAATAAACATGAAGTAGCAAATAGGAGGGGGAAATACCTAAAAACTTCATCTTTACTAAGCATCTTCAATTTTTTTTCTTGAAAAAAGTGACAATAACCACAATCTTCTACTTCCCACTCTAATCCTGTCCAATAGTTCCATTATAAGCCCTGCTTCAATACCCAACTGCCTTTAAGCACCTATACTCTGTTCACTAATTTCTGAAACTTGGGTGTCTAATTTTCCACATTAATTTCCTTCACCCACAAACAGACAGACAGAGATAGTATGCATTTGGAAGTATTTTGCAGCTTGGAAACAAAGGCCTATTTTTCTATCATGTAGTCCCCCTGTACACTTTGATTAATTTCAATGAACTCTGAAGAGCTTGCAGGCATCACATGGTCCAAACAAGGGAAGAAGAGGGAAAAAAAAATCATTTTCACAGTATCATTCTCAACAAGTTTGAACTATAAAAACACAGTGATCAAATCATTTGCAGTCATGAACATTAAGAAATGGGAGCCTTTGAAACATTGTCATGGCAGAAATGTATCTGCCCCCCACCCACTCTCATCCTTCCCACCAGCTCAGCATATGTAAACTTTTAGGTACTGCATATTCAAGTTGTTCCCACAATATGTAACAGAAAAATGTATGCTGCTGCGGAACAGAGGCATGTGCAATAAATGTGTGCTCAAGAGCCTAGAAATAGATTGTAGGCTGCATGTGTATTACAGGCTTGTGTCAACATAGCAGATCCATCAGGTGCATGGAGAGAAATGATCCTGATGGATACAGCTGAGTTTCAGAAGCTGTCTCTACAGTCTTATTTATAGTAGCAAAACTGTCCATGCTCTAGTTCAGCTCTCAACAAAAGGATATATAACAGAGCTATGCTAATGGGGCTGCATCTACAGTAGGAGCACATCAGCTGTAGAACACATGATATTTGCAACTGATACCAATCACCCAGTACAAATCTGGCATGAGAGCTAGGGATAGAAGCTGGATGAAGAGGGATTACATGCAGCACTTTCCAAGACAGCCTTCTGTGAAGAATGTGAAAGGTTTGACTCTACCTTGCCCCAAATTTTGTGCTGTTATTCTCATCAAAGATACCGAGATGAAAACCCTTCTCTCATCAGTCCTGGATACTGGTACATTTCACACCACTTTGTTTCGTAACAAAGTGCTTTGAAATAACAAATCTGTATCCTCTCATACAATTCCAGCTTTATCATGCCTATAGTCACTTTTCTTTTAGAGGATTTGATACAGGAATGCTGAGTTCTTTTTTGTGCTTCTTTGGACCACATCCTCAGGTAGTTAGTACAAACTAACTTAAGATGTCACAAAATTTTCCCAAATTTATACCAGCTGAAGATCCAGCCTTTGTTTGCCACTAAGACTGTTGCTCTACAGTAATACTGTTTCTGGTCCAAGTAATTCTTAACATTACTCTTACTGACAACACTACCAGCACAAAAAGGAAGGAGCAACCATCAGGGAACAGATCTTCTTTCCTGGTTCTCTAGAATATGTGCATGTAGTGATTATGTGGTAAGCAGAATAATATAGGGATATGGCCATAAAAATATCTTCTATTTACCTTAACCCACCACTTTAGGACAGATTTCACTGTTCAGTTCCCTCAGATGCTCTCCTGCTTCCTTCCTCACACCCTCAGTGCTGTCAGTTTACTGTCAGCTTTACAGTATCAAGCATGTGATCTCTCCGTTGGTACCCTGTTCAGTGTCATTTAAGCTGGCCAGTCTGCAAGGCCACCAAGGTCAAGGAACTATCAGGAGTAAGGTTTCTTAAGTGCAATGTGTGAGACACCATCTGACACTGTTTATAGATAGAGTTAGCCTCTTATTGACCACAGGATAGACGTTAAAAGTGTTGCCTTGGGAGTTCAAATGTGTTAACCTCTGAGGTGATGTTTGAATTAAGGTTATAAAGGGTCTAAAATTTTGATCAGAGGCTTGGAGAATAAGAGAGATTTGGAAAAATTTCAGAGCAGGATCAGAGTAGCTATACTGAGTATGCCAACTGCTATATTATTGTTGATTTAATTGAATACATCTATCAGGTCTGTGCATTATGTGATCCAGTTCCAAAGATGTTTCCCTGCTGCAGCTGACAAAATACAGACTATACACTTCAAATGCAGCTGTCGGTCTTTAAAACAGGCAGTTACAAAACATGTTGGCTGCTCTAGCAATCAATAATCAGAAGGGCAGTGTATGTTGGACTAACTCCCAAACAATTAAATACTTGCCAATGTAAAGTAAAAAACGACACTAGACCACGCCAAAAGCTTGTTCACTGTTTGGCAACCCACAGTATTACAAACACCAATGGTCTAATAATCAGGCAAAATTAAGAAGACTGTAACAGCAGAAACATTTTCTGAGAAATTTTTTGATTAATACACTGAAGAGGTAACAAACATACCTTTCCTTGAGTTGCATCCACATGCCACCTGTAATTCTTGGTGCACTGTTCTACTGGAAATTCAGCCACACAGGAGGAGGTTAGATACCTGTCATGAATTACAGGTACAAACTACATAGACATCACACTACCTTCAGTAAAAGAAGCAGTACATCTTACCCAGAAAGGCAGCCCCTAACAGCTTAAACATTTTGGCGCGATAGACCTGCACTCTGCAAGCTGAGAATGTATAATTCAGCCCAGCCCTGAAAACAGGGGAAGTTCCATGTCAGGGTACACAAGGACCAATTACTCTCTAAGGGACCAGGACCTGGCATGATGACACAGACAGGGGACAGGCCAGTGAGGTGAGTTGGGCAAGTCTAGGGTGACAGCCCTTGGGGAGCCCAGAGTCCAGACCACTAGTCAAATTCATGGAGAGCTGAGGCCAGGCCAGGCCATTAGACTGCAAGTTGGGCCTGATGCAGCAGGGCTCTTGGCCAGGCAGGGTAGGGCTGTGGCAGAGCTGGAGAGCAGAATCCTGTGGTGTCACTGAGGCAGTGAGTGACAGCCGAGCTGGGCTGAACTAGAGCCCTGAGCCATGCAGAGGAATATGAGTGGAAGCCCTAGGGGTGTCAGGCAGGGCCAAAAAGGTCCATTAGTGACATTTTTTTCCTTAAGATTTTCACTGGTTTTCAATATTAAATTCTCTCTCTTCCCATGCACTGGTTTTCCCACTGCGAAGTTTTATATATGTTGACCATTTGAGCACTGTTAGTAATTTTTCCACATTTGCGATCTGTCTTATTAATACAGAAAAGAGACAGAAAGAGCACCAAAACTGCAAAAGAAAAAAAAAAAATGGTAGAAATGCTCATGCTTTATGCTATTCCAATGGTTATGCCTAGAAAGTATGGACTTTCTTTTAGCACTCCACAATCTTACAATGTTACTCTCTGCACCAAAATAATAAGGCTCTGGCACCCACACTTAGATTTGTGAGTGGAAGAAGGGAGTCACTTAAGGGCTTAGAGACAACCTCCCCATTGCTATTAATGCCAGCTGATGTGGCATGTTTACTTGTTACCACATAGCATGCAAGTGTACGGCTGTTCCCCTCAGTCTCCACATTCAGACAAGACCTGGGCATAGCCCTGCTCTCTTCCAGGAAGAGGGGTTTCAAACCCCAGAGAGGGGTCTGCAGCCAAACAGGATAGATGATGCTTCAGAGATGGCGTAGAGTCAGTCAATGGGTATTGCTCATGTGGCCAGAGACAGAGACGCGAACTGGCATTACAGAACAGTCCTGAATAGCAACAGGCCCTGCGGGCCATTCTTTTTCTGGTGTTGTGCATACAGCTCCAACCTTGTTGCAAACCTCCTCAGTCTTTCAGAGTGTGGAAAACATGGCAGGTTTTGGTGTTATTTTTCTGAAACATAACAAGAAATGCAATGTACTCAGCTATTTTTGCTGCTTCCTACTGCAGTGCACTCCTTCTATAAGGATGTTGTAGGATATAAGACCCATACTCTCTTCTTCTGTCTCCACCAATTATCTAGGATAACAATCTCTTCATACTTTTAATTTCTCCAATGCATAGCTGAGGAAATGGCAAAGTAGAGGCAGCTATTAACTTTGCATTCAAGGTCATTTAGAATGCTCCTGTTACACAAACCTTTGACATGGTCTTAACTTTAAAGATTTTTCTCTTTCAAAAGATGTTGCATTTACTAGAAATCAAATAATCTGGTGCCCAAATTAATGCAAAACAGGTTGGTTTCTCTAACTGTCCCCCTTATCCCTCCACCCTTTCTCACTTTCTCTTTTTCCCTTTTTCTCTGTCTTCCTTTCTTGATTACTTAACTGTAGTACCTGAAACTAACATGGGAGTAACAGGATGTAAACATCTATTAGCTTTTACACTTCTGGTATTGTGTGATTTCTAGGCATTTACAGAAAAAGATGAAACAAAGCAGTTACCTAGCAAGTGTCAGTCTTAATAGTCCAAATTATAATTTCCGAGTGCTGCAGAATATAGCTACCTTTCTTTAACCCTGCAATAAAATGAATGTCAAAACTCTGCAGACCAGACCCCATATAGTCCAAACCCAGGACTGTGCAACCCTTCCATCTGCCACTCAGCTATCAATAAAAGAATTGTCTCAGACAGGATGTGTAAACAAATTGTCAAAATACAGTAATCAGTAGCACCAAAGTCCCAATGTAGGCAACAATCTCTGATTAACGAAAGAAAAAACTGGTATCAGCCAAATTAATAAGTCCTAGACCTGGATATGACACCATAGGCATATCACAAAAACATTCCCAGGCAACAATAAAGAAGGAAGGTGGTGACAGAGTGGTGTTTACTTCAGTAGTGTCAGAAGTGGATTCGAAGCATGGCACTACAGCGGTTCAGGTGAGATGTGCCAGGAGCACAGGTTACCTTGACAGTCTCACTAGAATATGATCCCAGTGTTACTTAGGCACCTTCCTTTTTTCACCATTAGTTTTTACTCCAAGAAAATGCTGTTAGAAAATGAATTCTGTTAGTACATATTAGTTTGTAGCAAAAGATACAAATTTTTACTCTGTGTTTGGTAAGGAAAGGCACTGATTTGCAATGCAATCTAACTCAAATTGCCTGCTGGAAGTTTGACTGAAACCCTGGGAAAACCAGACAAATACTATGTGCCATGGAACAGAAAACCAAAATATAATTCTAGAGGCTAATTTTGACCTCAAAAGCTTTATTTGGCTCTCTCATAATGCTAATAACTTTTTTCTAAGTCAGGATAATTTCAGATCGAGGTACAATATGATTTGCAATTTGCAGGTATTCAGAGGACTTGCAATATCTTACTGACAGTAAAATTGACACTTTGGCTGCATATTCCATCCTAGCAGGAATCAGCAAATATTTAGAAGAGAAGCCTCAGATCCTGTTCACTATCAATTCACAGAAATTATGTAAAAAAAATCAGAAAGAAAAGTTTGATCTTGAAAATTTGTAAAAATGCAAACTTAACTTTCCATATATTAAGAGCAGACTAAAACTGGTCAGTTGATTTAAGGTAATATTTTAACCAGAAAGTACAAGAAAAGAAACATTCTAATTGACTGAAAATCCAGCTGTGAACTTAAAATAGAATTTTAAGAAGTCACATTTTTCATGTTACTAAGTTCAGCACTGTCTAGTCTTTGAAGAAATGGATTGGCTCGACAGAGCTAGCTGAAGCACTCAGCATTCACACGGGAACTCTCTTCTGCTGTCAACTGGCCCAAAAGCATGGCTCTGAGACTTACCATATCCTGGCTGCTAGCTATTAAACATATCTGCTAGGGCCACCTTCATGCTTGAAGAAGAGATTTAGAGATGGAACTTTTAAGGCTTTTTGTGGATGCTTTGTTCTGTTTAAATACATCTTTGCCTTTACTGGAGAGAGTTCAAATTGGAGGAAAGAGTCTGTGGGTCGGACACATTCCATTTTAGAAAATCTCTATTCCTAAAGGCATGGTCTAACTCTTAATGAAATAAACAGGATCGCTCCCATTATGTTCTTGAGAGGCAGGATCCAGTTCCATCTACTTAGGGTTCTTCAAACGAGTGCTTCCTAACTGTGAGCAAGACAGATAGAAAATCAAAGTAGACAGAAGTCAAAGTAGAGCAAAGTGTTTGAAATTAGTATCTCTAGCACAATGACTAATGTGTGCCACGTTTTCCATTATCAGTCCCTTAATGGAAACTTCAAAAACCATATCCACTGCCTGTTACATTAGCATTCTGTACTTAAACCAACCGCTTCATTCGTTGATTTCCATGTAACACCCACATCGTAACCATATACATTAGAATCCTGCTGTGCCAAGCGTTTCAGGGATCCTGAAATGGGTTCCTTGCCAGCACTAACTTTTCCAGTGGGTAGGCCTTTACCCTACCCTCTGAACTCTCCCCCTGTTTCCTTGTTGCCTCATGACTCACCACTGAACCATGCTGTCTGTGCAATGCAACCAAGTGATCTCTAGCCACCGAGCCCCAAAACCCTCCTCATTCAAAAGCAGTACAGTAGCAGTCTTCTAAAATTCATCTGGACTCGTGGCGCTTCTGACTTCACTTAGAAGTGAAATTGGTCAGAAAAAATGTTGATTTGGTGAAATCAAGACATTCCGTAGAATCATTTTTACTTTTTTTTTTTTTTTTTTTTTTTTTTTTTTAAATGAAGGGAGACAATCAAGAAAAATTTCAACCTGAAATCTCTTTAGTTTCCTGACAACCCATTTATCCAGTACACTGACAGCTCATCAGGTGGAGAGGCATCCATAGCTATGGAAAGCTCCATAGTAAGACCAAGTATTTATCTCAATTTATAAGTTTCAGGGACAAGGTTCTTCAGAGAGTGAAAAATCAATGCAGCTGAACAGAAATTAGCAAATGCCAGGACACTTGCAGGAGATGGGGATTTAGCCCTTGTTTTGTAATATTTGATTAAAAGAAACTTCCACATCCCAAATGCTACACTGCCGAAGTTGAACATCAACTGCATGAGCAGTTATGTGACAGGATGTGGAAAACTACTTTGTGTTAATGATTCTGCGCTGTGATCAATATTCTACAGTGAACAAGTTAGCGTTTCACAGAAGATAAGACAATAGGAGCAACAAGTGTCAAATCACTAGGGCAGTGACAGATTTCATTCTGCTGCAATCCTGTACTGCAAGCATTTGAAAGGTTGCCTGAAGTAAAATAATAATAATTGCATGAAATGTATCCAAAAGAATCTCCCTGATCTATGAAATGTAGAATTTAATTACATGGGTCCTTGTTGTTTGTAGAATAAGAGAGGCAAAGAACTTCAGTGAATACTCTTCAATAGGAAGTCAATCAGCTTATGGCTGTTTATATTGCATATGGACTTGGTCATCTGTCTGACTCTCATTCGGTATTTTTTAAAGAATTAATGGTGTATAAATCACATGATTAAGGCCATTGCAGGGTTTTATTACTGTAGGCTCTCTTTATAAACCTTAAGCTTACTATGTGACCTAAGTTTGGCTCTCTTTTATAATTTTTTTAATTCAGTTGGCAAGAAAATCAGCTGGCAATGCTTCCCTAGTTGTCTGCAAACAACTAGGAACAACAAAAAGGATTTCAAAGATTCCTCATATTCAAGTCTTTCTGCTTTGTGAAGCTTTGCTGGTTAGCCAGAAAGAACTCCATCTTGGGCAGCCTGTCCTATCTGTGATTATAGACCTGTGTGCTCCCTCCACTGGGACTTCATGGAGGCACCCATTCACAGGGTGAAACTGCCAAACCTGAGCCCACAGTGACTACAGTTATATACAAACCCCCTCTGTTTGCCCATCAATCCTACATGATTTTTCCCATCCATGCTTTTTCCAAATCCCAGAAGCCTGTTCTGGGTGTCTGATCAGGCAAGTCTTTACCCTGTTACTTTAACGGGTCTGGAAAAGAATTAAGAGTGTTGTAATATGAGGCATAGATCGCTAATGTGAGTGTGGAAAAGATCTTTAGTACTGTCAAACCACTTGTTAAAATGAAGATATTTAATAAAATCTTATCTCCCTTGATGGCATGAAAAGCTAAGTATTTTATTCCAAAGTTTTTCTCTGCTCTCTTTTTTTTTTTTTTTTTTCCCAGATCAATTTCCAATTCTGGTACTTAAAGATATCTTCAAACTGTTTCAGTCTGCAAAGTACCACATAATTTATTAGTCTGGAGACAGTAAGTATTCCCCTCTAAAAACCTCTTCTGCTTGTGTGCTGATGGAGATTGGAAAGTGTAAAACATCTGGCCAGTGAGGATTGTCAAACATAGGCCCAACAAGTCAGCAAAGCTCTGGTTTGTGTTTTTTTATTATTTACAGCCAATAAAGGAAGAGACCACTAATTAGAAGAATAATAATGAAGCTACTCTCACAGTCAGGGAATAGAGAAGCCTATGAAAATAACCATGGTTCAGAGCCCATACACTTCATTCTGAAACTAGAAGACAGTTGAGGGAGAAGGGGCATATGTTCCCAGAAAAAAAGGCCATGAAGGACAGGACGGGTGAGCTCAGCTTGTTGCAGCCCCCACAAGCCACTACATCAGTTTGTTTTAGCCTGATATGATTTTTAGCTCTCTTTGGAAGATGCATACATTTGACATTGTGCTGCTTCTGCTTACCATCACTACTAGACCCCTTTTATTCCTCTGCAGGGAAAGCTCAGCCACCGAATCTGTCTACTCCTTCTCCCATCTCCTCCCCTCCCCTCTAACCCTCAAAGCCAAGACATGAAGTTACATTTCTCTATTTCTTCCATCAGCTGTTGTGGTATGAGAGTTCCACTAAGACATGGGCACGTTCCAAAAAAAACATGCAAATAAGGACTTCTGTGTTTTTAAAACCTGACCCAAGATACTTATTTATCCAGAAGTTGAAATTCTCACGAGCAATGGGTGAAATTCTGAGGAGAGGAGATCTGTGGCAGGCCTGGACTGAATCTCAGGGCAACAAGTGCCATAATATAGGCTATGAAGGATAAGCCATAAACCAAGCATCAACAGAAATACATATATTAAAATAATTTCATAACTTGTACCAGTCACTTTTATATTAGAAAAGAGTGAGAATGAAAGCATAGGTACACTTAAATAATAATAGGGATTCCTATAAATCCTGGAATGATTTACTGCTGACAGTACAGTAACGGATTGCTTATGGCAAACAGGAGATTCACAGTTTCTCAGGAGGCTTATTCCTCCACCGCAGGATACAAATAATTCCCATTGACTTCAGTGCCTTTCCTCCCACGAAGGATGAGGAATTTATTGGCTTCAGTGGGAGTTATGAATAACTTGCATGAGGAAAATGAAACCCTAAAGAAACAAATTAGGAACAACTCTGTCTACTTCTTAAATCTATTTCAAATATTTCTCTCTTAATGGAGTCAGCTGGAAAAAAAGCCACACTCAGTTCAAACTTACCCATCTATACAAACTAAAAATTCTAGCAACATCTATAAGCAAATCTATATGGTCAGTGTAGAGCAGAAGTAGAAACAAAACCCTTAAAAAGCTGAAAGATTTCTCATGGAAGAAGTTCTCTGTAAAATATTTGTCTCCTGGACAGATTTCATGAGCTAACAGCCAAGACGCCTTCACCCTGCAGATGTATACAAGATTCCCTCATTAACACTACTAACAGTAGTAATCTTGCTGTAACTGTGCACTTTGTTTCATTTACCAGAGAAGAGCAGTTACATTAAAAAACTGACCTAAACACAGCTGTGTGCTTCAATTCTTATCCTGCCCACCTGTACTGCTTGTCTAGTATACTTGGTGCAGAAGAGGAGGAAGTGTTCTTCTTTGAGAACCATATTTGGAGAAAATTCATTGCTTTAAAGCACACATAATATTTAATCTGGTAGACCAGCAGACGGACAATCACACAGCTGTTGGCCTACCTGATATGTCAGGCATACCACATTTCCACAATAGGAAAGTGTGTTCAAGAAACCAGTGAAATGTGCAAGTTTGGCAGTTAAGTAGGCGAGCAGAGGACTGTTGTGGATTTCTTACCACCTCCTCACAGACATCCAGCTGGAGCAATTCCTAACAACAAGAAACATGGCCAGAGGATCTGCTCCAGTGTAGCAACTTGGATGGAAGGAGACCCTACCGCAATCTCCACTGGAATGGCAGCACTGAAGGAATCACTCCTGGAAAGAGGAATTAAAAAATTACTCTAAGACATCCTAGGAAATCTCTTATTGATGTCAGTGGGGTTATTGGTATGGGTGAGGGAACAAACCTGAAAAGGCAGGACTCTGTAACAAGAAGAAAATTCATATACTGTTCTTTGTGTACAAATCAGTAATTTTATATATGATATGCATTTTGTTTCAGCTGAGCTTTTCCAAACTAATGGAGACTTGCAAAACTGACTAAACTATGGAAATATGTTCTTATAAATATCACCTTTAGGTAGCATACAGGTATTATGCAATGTATTTGTTATTTTCAGCTTCCTATTTAAAAATAAAAATTGTTTTGCTTCGACAAACTCTACTTCCCTTGTGACAGCCCCAAAAGATATCACTGTCAGGTGTCTCAGATTTTACTAGAAATGTCAGATGATTTCTAGTCTCATAGCCCTCAGTAAACTAAGAGGAGGATTGCATTATGGTAAAGTGGTTTAATACTTCCATAGAAAGTCTACATCCAGCTGGAAATGACCTCCAGAGTGTTTAGTACCAGGACAGTTTGTGGACATAAGAATCACTCCATATATTTATCTTCCTTTCAGGCAGAAACTAGGCTATGAAAAAGGTCACACTGTATCACAAGTTTATAAGCAGCTTATTTGCGAGAATTGGTTTGCCTTTCCTGCTGAATAAAGTGTAGACAGCCTGTGTGACTAAGTAATACAGGTTCTGCTGGAAGGGGGTGAAGATGCAGTTTTGTAAAGGATTTCAAAGAAAGCAGGGGAAAATGGGAGGTTTCATTCTCTATTTACTATTTTTAAAACACCTGTCATTCACTCAGTTCCTAAAGATCAAAAAAAAGTACCCTTCCAGAGTATTTTCACGCGCCCTAGGACCAGGCCATTGCTCTGGATGAGTCAAGAGCATCCACTAGAGAGGAAACAACAGCAGGAAGCAGGGAAATAATCTCAGATTTCCTTTGGCTGTCTGACTTAATAGGGAGACCCCACCTACACATTAAATAGGGTCAGAGCCATAACCCAAGGCTATGGGGTATACAGCTTCTTGATCATTCCACTACAGTAAGGATGTACATTTCTAGTTAAAGTCACAAACAATGCTGAATAGCTACTCAGAAGATTAACAGGACCTCCTACTTCATGGAAACAGTGACTGTTTACATAATAAGTAATGACAGTAAATCATAACAAATCCTAGGAGAAAACTCCAGTGAGAGATAAAATAACATGACCTCCTGATTCTTCTTCTTTTCTCAATCTTGTTATCCATGTCTTTATTCCCCCATCCTGTAAGGGTTTCTATATATATTTAACATTCAGTACAGCAGTAGTCCCATAGGTTTCCATTAGTCTAATTAAGTACAAAAAAGTAAGTGCATGCATAAAAGAATGTCCTTTTCCCCCTTTGCTTATGCAGTGCCTAATGTGGGATCTCTCTCCATACCTTAAGCTCCCTAGCACTGTGATACAAATGACATAATACATATGATAATAAATGGTAATAAAATGATTAAAAAGTTATATAAATTATATAAACACTTTCCAAGGTTAAACAATTAGCATTCTAAATACAGGGCTGGCATAAACTAGCATTTCTATTCATCTCCGTTACTACACTCAGCTAGACCAGCTAAGGATCAGACCCTATCTAAGGTGATGAGTAGTCTGCAATATGCAAAGGAACTAAACAAACATACTTCTGTGGGGAAAAAATTTGCAACTGGACAACAGGTCTGAAACTCATATGTCAGTTGAAATTAATTGCTGAGGAATGTCCCGCATGAGAAATTCTCATTCTTTCATTTGCTATATTATAATACAAGACAGCTTTCACAAGACAAACAGACTTTACTACTTTTCCCCTGGGAACTCCTCCACTCTCTTTTTGTGCACATGCATGCGAGCAGAGCAGATCCATAATTACACAACCAGAACTTAGACTTGCTAAAAATGAACAATTCTAGTGCTTATTCCCTGACACAACACTCCTGTGAAAAAGTGCATATTCCCTGATACAACAACAACAACAACAACAAATTAAAAGGAAAATTTGTATCTTTTCACATCTAGCATTTCCTTGTACTGCACTTGCTTGAAGAAGCTAACATGTCAGGCCTGCAAGCCAGTATGCTGGGTGCTGTATCAACACATGAAAAACGATAGTCTGCTCCTGAAGCTTTCCATCAGAAGCATGTCTGCATTACATTACAACACATGACTTTTAAGGGAAGGGATTGCCTGTAGCAGAGGTACAACACTTGATATAAAAGGTCTGTGTGTCTGCACCAGGGGCCGCAGGAATTAAATGCTTCAGCGAGAGAAGGAGGCGATGCCCTCCTGAGAGCACTGTCTGCAGCCTTCTGCCAGGGTGTCCAACACCAGCAGCTTGGAGGGTCCTCCTGCAGAGTCTCCCCACGTGGCAGTGGCTGGGAGAGGGTTCTGGTGGCTCTTTTAATATTATTAAGTGACATAATCATCCAACAAAGAAAAAAAAAATCAAAATAAGGACTCCGGTATGTGAATTCACTATACTTCAGCACTTGCCCAGTTCCTAATCATATGGCAGCTAAAAGATCTAGAGGAAAAGAGGAGCCTTTAATGACCACGCGTCCTTGTGCTCTGGAGTGTGGGCTACAGCAACTAATAACTGATGAAGGTTTACATGTTTTTCTTGTGTTTCTGCTGGGGCTGCTGTGTCATTAATTCAGCTTGCGCCTGGCTACTTATGTTAAACATTCCTTTTGTGGCTTTCTCTAAATCTTAAATTTTGCATGTGACCACATGTAAATGTAAATGTGTATTTTTATGGTCCTGTAATCTCAGTGCTTTTAAATCCCAATTGCCTGAAGGCATACAGGGAGCTGAAGCAGAAAAGCTTGGTCAGTTTGTGATCATTTAGAGCTCGTTTATTTGCTCTTTCTGAGTGGATTCAGTTCCTGGAGAGGCTTTTGCCTTTTGTGTAATAGAGTAAAGATAAGATCTCGGAACCTAATTAACCCTGCGGGGCCTGTGAACAAGGCTCATTAGAAAACAGGCAAACACATTTATATTTAAATACCTTATTTATGGGAATTCATATCATATTTCTGAACAACAGATATACATGCCACACACTCTTAACAACTGTAAGCCATTTCCTTAAATAAAACTGAAAAATGCATCAAGTTTGAGTTCAAAGTCATCTGGCTTATACTTGTAAATAACCTCTAGTTTGAAAGACTACCCAGTAATAAATTAAAGTCTTGTCTGTAGAACACTGTAAGCTTAGTGTTCTTTCACCTGCACCCCCCAAAAACGCGCATGTTCCATAAAACCAGCACTATTGTAGTCCACATCCTGACCAGTAAACACCATCACAAAGCAATTTCTCTGGGGACTTTCCCAGCTGTCCAAGGCCGTGACAGTAAGATAGCTGTGATCATGGACATCTCTGATGACTTCTGGAAAGTCTTTATAATGAGTCAGAACAAGGTTATTGAAAACTTCATTCTGAGGTTACTTCCTATCTCTGTAAATATTCTTGATCAGAGAGTAGCAAATCATGGGTTCTGATACTTATTGCCCATGAATATATATATATATGAATATATAGGTACTTGTCATACAATTCTGAATTTTTTGTCTTGCCCAACCCTTCATCCCTTCCACCCCTCATCACAAAGAGAGCAGAAAAGCCAAGCAAAGAGAGACCTTTGGGAATATCCGACCCAATTTTCTTCTCTGAAGAAAGGTGTAGGAAAATAAATGTTTATTTGTGGGCACAACATTTTCACAATTTGTAGTTCATATCTACAACCTCAAAGGGCCAGCATTTGATATAGCCTGTTGATTGAGGACTTCAGGAGCCAACAGTCTGATGCTGGTGATTTGCCCCTGCCTCATATGTTGGTGCATTACTGGGTGCAGCTCTACATCTGTACTGTGCATATGGCAGCTTAAAAACCAGAAGAATTAGTCTTGCTTCTTGTGACATCTTGAAGGAGTGCCTGGATTCAGAATTAGGCCTGGTCAGTACTTTGTTGTAAGTGACTGCCTGACCAGCAAGTAGGATAAATAATGCCACTGGGACTGAAATGTATCTTAAAATTAATCATTTGCTTAATGGTTTTCCTGAAGAAGGATGGGTATAAATACAAATTTAAGGACACTTTCTGCTGCAAGGCTTGTGAGAGTGAAGATCCCATCACAGAGATTCTAAGCAAGACAGACCTACATTTTGTTATGCATATTTTAAAATCAAAAACATTATAAATTTAATTTACTTTAAATTCTATATCCAGACACAACTGGTAAAAGCAACCAATCTTTACACTATAAGTTCTTTGGGAAAGGAATTAGTTTTGTTTGGGATTTATATGGCATTTATTACAGCAGAAACCAGTGTAGGACCGGGGCAACTACATTGTAATGCTATACAAATTAATATAATTGTGTTTTTTAAAAAACTCTTCGCTTAAAATTCTGTTTCAAAGGTCTGAAATTAGTGTTTTATTAGCCAGTTTAAAAGCATGCTGTATAAAAAAGACAAAACCTCAACTGCTTCTATAAGTAGATCCCTGATTTATATTGTGAATCACTTTGGCAAGAGCCGGAATATCCCAAATCAAGTTACTCTTCAACCTGCACTAATAAATCCTGTGTTGACATGAATTCTTTTTTTCAGTGCTTCATTTTCAAGGAGTCATGTGGATTTTTAATAATCAGTCTTGGTGTTTCCTCTTCATTCTATTCAACAAAGCAGAGATAACTGCAAAAGCATCGTAGGCAATACACAGCAACTCCAGCACAGCACTGAAAAGTATCTCTGTGAAATCAAGTTTAATGAGATATCAAAATATTACATCTGCAAGTCTTGGCTGCTGGACAGTACTTTGCAAAGCAAAGCCAGTTTCCTTAGTCCAGATTAGTCAACATCAGGTTCATCAGTCTAAGATTTCACAAAGTATTTTCCCACATTTGTCCGACTGCAGTTTGAAGAGTGTAGCTGACAATATAAATGTGCCCTTAGGTGAAAATCCCTAAACATTTCCCTCAACGATCTTTTCGTCTGGACATTACCAATGCAGATGTCTGTAATCAAGAGATCTCTATGGACCTGCTAATTATTCCCTAGGCTTTTCCACTGGCAATAAAAATCCCATTTGTCACAGCTTGTTTGCAGAACTGCTTCTATTTCCACAGTGGTGGCACTAATTAGCAAAAACCTGTGAAAATTGTTGGAGTTTATATGTTCAAAAAGCCTCACTAAGCATTGCTCTGAAATATTCCCGTAAATTCAGCTATGGCAACAAGTCCTGAAAATCCAGCACTCTCAGTACAATTTTTCATGCTTGCAGCAATAAGTGGGAAATAATGGGGGTCTCAGATTCACATTAGGAAAGCTGCTTCTGTGACCTCTTCATGCAGATGGATGGTGAATTTCTCAGATAATAAATCAAAGTTTCCTGATGGTACAGTGGCATCTCTTGCTGGGGCCTGTAGAGCTGCTGGCTGCTTTCTATTCAAAGGCAGCAGGCCTCTGCCCTGCAGGATGCTTGCTCTACAAATCCTTCAGTCATGATCACAAGATATTACGGCCTCTATAAACTGCCCAGCCATTTTGGGGAACAGCCAGCATCCTGCTGGGAAATGGACACTTTTCAACTTCATTGACAACTGTCACATATACAGAGAATAGAAAGTGATCAGGAAAAAAGCCACATTATGACTTTCCCATCAGCAGGGCCAGTTAAGTCTTTGTTCTTAAAATATATTTAAAAGGCTCATCAGAGCTACCTTTCTTAATAGTATCTTTACTACAAGAATCTTACCTCTGGGTTTTAATGGCCATAGACACTTTTTGGATTCAGCTGACTTTCCTGTAGGAATTTCAAAGAAAAACAACAAAAAAAGGCTGTGATGTTAGTTTTTCCACGCAGTCTTTAGTAACTTTCTTCCGAATAAGTCCCTGCAAGGAAACCAACACTGATTTTTATTATCAGAAATATATTTATTAAGTGTCAGTCTAACTCCCAGAATAGCAATGCATTCATTTTTTTGGACTTAAAGCTTTTTCCCAAATGACCCTAAAATAAGCATGGGAAAGCGGTACTGTAAATACAGTAATGAACTTCAAGCAAATATGCTTTTTTCTCTCAATGTATTGCCTACAGTAAAAAACATTTGGGAATAGGGCTGTCATTTTACTTATATAACATAAGGATAAAACTTAAGGTGATGCTGTCTTGCTATTTATAATCATTTTTAAGTGTCTTATATGCAGACCACAAAACCATTAAGAATTTCCTCCCCTCTGAGTGCAATGCATATACAAAACTATTTTTTCAGTTCCCTCTTTATGCAAGTATTTCCCTCAAAAAGCAAGAGAATCCAGTAGGTACAAGCACCTGGTAGGGAAACAAGAATTTTCAACCATAGCTCTCACATACTATGGTACAATGGGCAAGTCTGGGACTCTGTTTCTTCAAAAGCTGATGATGCATAATATAAGTGCTTTCATATGGCATTGTGATGCCTAATGATAAAAAGAAATTTTAGGTGCTTTTGCACTTATCACAGAAGTCAACATAATCTATTTGTCCCAGGTTTTCTCTATTGACTTCAGCAGAGTCAGAGTATTTTATGTCATGGTAACTGAAAACAGTATTTGGCCAGCTGGCTTGAGTCTTTTTACTAGTTCCACACAAGTCAACTGAAGTCAACTGAACAAGCAGGACCAGGCTAGAGATCAATATTTTATACAAAGAGAAAATTGAGCTTGATGAGGCAGAAGTATGGTAGATTATGTACTTACCTAAATAAAAACTGGGGGAAAAATCTCAACTTGTCTGCTCAGCCGCAGTGACAAAGCCCTAGTACTGCATAGGTGTCTGGGGAAAGGGATTTAGCTGCTGGTGGCTGGACAAACAGGAACAGTGACAGGCTGGGAGCATCAGTCACTGAATGCTGACCATGGTATAATATTTGCAATTTAAGATCATATGAAAGATTAGATGAGTAAAGGATAAGGTGGACTTAGAAATGGGTCTAAGCTCAAAGCCAGCTGGTGCACTGGTTTCCCAAAGCAGCATGAGAGCCAAAGGGTCATACAAGTGAGTCACACCTGCTTGAAGCCATCACAACACAGAGTGATAAAGGGCAACCTGGTGATGGAAAGCAGTCTAGAACCCTCCATTAGGTGATAGATTTTTAATAGCCTTCCCCCTCCCCTTCTAGTTAGAAGACTTTTTTCTAAAGGCTGAACTTGACTGAGCAAACTTAGCAGCAATGTCAAATTTCAGAGTCTCCAAAGTTTTAATGGAAAACACTGTCAAATCCTGTTGGGTAGAAAATGTGCTTTTCATGAAGAAAACCCCTTTGTTAAAAATTAACATACTGAAAGCATTAACATAGTGTTTAAAAGACTAGGCTCATTCCAAACACCTTAAAACAAAAGTAACTACAACATTCCAGAACTAGGTTTTCATTCAGTCAGGAGTTTAACAGTTAAATACCTTTAAAGGTCCAAAGTGAAATGATTCAAACCCTGGAATGACTTTTTTAAACTTCCTAATTCTACTAAAGCATGCAACTTTTTATAGGAAATGAGCTTTCCTGAAATAAAGCTGCAGCTTTCATCTTTCTGATCATGACCACGGACTACTCACAGAATGTAGTTCACTGCACACTGCAGTTCTGGGTGTATGTGAACATGGCACAAGGCAGATGGAGCTCAGTTTATCACTATCAGTGCAACCTGTGCTCTGAGCTCTGGTTTGGAGCACAGGATAATCCACTGAAGTATTTAAGCATACACTTCATATTCTAGGATAGAAACAGTGCAGTGCAACCAAAGTCAAAAGTCCGTTCAAAAGCTTAAACCCACTCACAACCTCAAGCATTTTTCTAGCTGAGCTTAAAGTAGCCCCTCTCTTGCTGGATCAAACTCTGATGCAACAGAAAAGAGGAGTAAAATTGCAAATCAAAGCAAAGCCAAATCAAGCCCAAGACAGCAGTGAAATAAGTCAGTTGTCTTCCCAGTTAATGCTAAAGGTATTCCATATAAAACACTTTAATTGTCAATGCTTTAATCATGTATTTACTTTCAAAAAGAGAAATTATTTGAAATAATTCAAACATGATCCTGTTATTTCTGAACACAGCTTAAGTATTGCCAAAGGCAGATTTTCAAAGGGTTGTTTTGTTTTCTGTTTATTTTGTAGAAACTGTCAGATAAACTGTTTTCCTTCTACTCCTTCTATCAGACTATACCTTATTCTAAACATCTGCACCTTTTATAACTTTATACAGAGTATATTTCATCACCAAGATTTGAAACAATCTAGATATTCTAGAGTACAAATACTCAAGAATTGTCCTTAACAATCTGCAAATATCTACCTATTCTAAAGAAGCACATTTAATACTAATAATCAGCACACAGGTAAACTCTTAAGGCAAATAGCACAGAATATGAAATACAGGCACTACAGATTTTGATTTTATATTATTATGTTCTTTTTCTAGCATTATTATTCTTCAGGAATAATCTGATACTATTGTTCCCACATGCCTTATATACAAGAAACTGACATCCTTCTTACACCTATTGCCTATTGTCTTATTCCATGGAGGGTCTTCTGGGTTCTTGTTTTGTTTAGGAAAATCCTACAGAATGCTGAACATGCCTTACTGTCATTCAAGCACATTTAAAAGCTAAGGGATGTCTCTCCCCAGATCAAATAATTTCCTCCATGTAAACATGTGTAACATTTTAAAACTCCTTTTAGGTACAAAAAAAAGATTTGGCAATCTTTTCCCCAACATTCTGTAAAGAAAATGTCAATTCTTCACACTCTTTTCCTGTAAAGGGGAAAATTAATTCATCCTCTGACATTCATCCTTTGCAGTTACTGCAGAAGATAAGCTAATGACCTATGATTTGCAAGGGGACTGCCCCATACTGTGGTTTCCAGATCTGTAAAGGCCACACAGAAGGTTTCACTTGTCTCATTAACTTCCCCACTGTACCAACCAAAAGTTTATTATAAAGTACTTTTTTCTTTCAACTTTTACAGTCCATATACTTCAGCAAGAGCCTGGACACAATGACCCAGGACGCCCCTTCCAGTCCTAGATTCCTATGAGATGCATGGAAACAAATCACAAAGGTCCAAAGCAGTATTTTTAGAAACTTTAGATTAGATGAAGCACCACAATGGAACACATAATTGCAACAACAACCTCCAAAATAATATGACATACATAAACCATATTGTGTTGTGTATAAACTATACAAACATTTCCACTTGATTTCCTAAGGAAATGAGGGTTATACAGTCATGCCATCTGTCTGTTCATATCTTCCCCTAATACCTTTCAAACCCACTAGCACATTTCAATGCAAGTTGTCAGGGGAGAAGCAAAAGCCTTGGAGATAATTATGTTCCTACAGGTCTTGCCATTGCACAGAGGAAAGAGACCTAAATTAGTGCCCTCAGCTGAGGAAAATCTCCTTGAAGGAGTGTGGTCAATGGTTACTTGTCCAATCAGCACAGATCAGCTTATTTCTAGCCTTCAAATCAGTATGTGTGTAGCTCCATAGCAGATGCAGCAGAAGCTGCCTTTTGCCCTTGTCCTGGTTTCAGGTAAAATGAACCAATTTTTTGTTTTACAATTTTACTTTCTTACCTAGGCCTCTTCTAACTAACTAAACTCTGAAATTAACAGCACATTCAGAACTGTTTCGTCTTGCAGTAATATATCAATGTTATAATTATATCAAGGGATGGTATGCAGAGATGCCCTTGCTTATACTTACTGCTATAACAATCAAGGTCAGGTAATTTTCGTCATTTGCCCCGTTGGAGGGTCTGAAGTGGAAAAGTGTAAAGGGGTCCCACCTGCAAGGAGGAGCAGACAGGACAGGTGACCCAAAACTGACCAACAGTACCTACCTGACCCTGGTCAGTTTGACCTGACCATCCACATCATGCCCCATATAAAAGCTGCAGGATCAAAAGGTCAACTCTCCTTCTTCGATGGCCGACGTCCAAGGAGGACCCTGCCTGTTTGTCTGCCTTTGATCCTGATCCGAGCTTTCCTGACCCCAGATCTANTCTGGTCATGAATGGTTCCGGGAAGGATCTGGGGGTCTCATGAAGGTCCCTAGAAGGTGCATGGGAGAAAGGGGATATGGTTCCAAAGGAAACTGAGCTGCTGCTGCTCCTGAAACAGGTCCTTATTTTTTTTTTCAATAAATAAACAGAGTAGTTTCTGATTTTAATCCCTTGGCTGGACTATTTCTGCTCTGACAGAGCAGTTCTTCCATTAGCCTCAAAGGAATCCAACACAGAGTTATTCAAGAATGCTTGGTCATACTACTGGCTGCATTTTTCATTAGAGATCAAGAAATTTATTACTGGGCTCAAAATTCCCTCAGACCTTCCAGAGACTTCTAGAGAGGGCATGTCTCATTCCCCTAACCTTCCAGTAATTTATTAAACCACATGAGTCCTTGCTGACATGCAAGGTTTACTCTTTCTCACAGTAAAGTTAAACCTACCAAATTTTATTCTTTTGCCACCCTTTGCTGGAGGGTGTCCTTTGGAAACTGTTCACCTTCCCAGTTACTTCCCTTCCCCTCCCTCCTGCCTTCTCTCTGTATTCCCAGATCACATACAGTAATACTGCCATATTCAGAACTGTTCTGCGACACCTGTTAAACTCATGCTAAGTGGAAAGCAAAATGAGAAGACACTCGCTGAAACTGTGCTGCTGACATGGAGAAGTCTTGTGAAAGTGGCTGACTTCAGCATCCCATGAAGCATTCTAAATCCTGTCACTGCACTTGAGAAAACAAAAATCGAGAACTAATGCATCTGGGTGCATGAAAAATCATCCTGAGGAAAAAACCTAACACTCTGAAAAACATCTGATGTGATTTTCAAGCCACTAAGAAAGTCAAAAAGAGCAGGTAGAAGGTAGTGCAGCATCTTGAGAACTGAGCAGAACAAAAAGAAAACTTTAATCCAAACATACCTTGAAGTACAATACTTATGGATCCATCAGGGCCTGTCCTCTTAAGTTAACAGCTATTAAGTACCTACCCACAGGGAAGAAGGACAGATTCATTGCATGTGAGATAAATAGAATACTGATGTGAAGTTGGGGAGTCTTTTAAAAGTCAGATCAATTCAGTCAATAAATTGAAGATCGCAATGCTTTACACACTTGGGATGGAAAGCTTCCTTCCCTTCCAAGTTATCTGACACTTCTTTTGAGGAATTACACAATGCATAAAGGATTTCTAGAGACTCTGATTTTGAAAAAGGTTTACGCTTGCATTCTTTGCTGAAAGTGTGTTACTTGATAGGGATGCAGTCATATTTTTAAAGGATTCACCAGCAGACCTTATTTTCAGTAGTCATTTAACCTTTCTGCCAGAAGAGCATTTTTCTTAAGAATTAATGAATGGATAATGTTGTTAAAATAGTGTTTTTCAAGAAGGATATAGCAAAAAGGAAACTGCAATCAGGGCATTTAAACAAACAACACATCATCCTCCAAACCCAGTGATACAACTCAGTTGGACACTTTTGCTTAAGTCAGCCTGTTATTTGCATGGATATGAATTGTGAGAATTGCACTTTTTTCTTTTTAATGAATTATTGATTTCAGAAAATCACTCAAGGCAGAAAATCCATACATTAACAGGCTGGCTTCACTTGCCAGGATGTGTTATTTTATAGCTCTCCTGAGAAAATTCAATGCATAAAGTCTTTTCAGCTACACTACTCTAGACAAGACAGATCGATGTGCCTCTCAGACAGACATCAATGCTTTACAGCACTGATCAATAAGGAAATACCTGAGTGACTTCCCCCTCAGAGGGATTAAGATGTTTACACTTTTTCAGTATGACAAAGACCTGAGATGCAGAACTAAGGGGTGAAGTAGGTGCCCTGATCATTGTACACAGAGCTATTATAGATTTCCAGCAGATTTCCGTGTAAGAAATTCCAGGTCTTGATAATGACAAGCTTGTGAGAATGTAAAGGAATATACTTTTAAACTCAACAGTATGTCAAAGCAGATGTGTTTTTGAAGGGAAAAAGAGAAGAAAAGCAGCAAGATGCCAGAAAATAGAACTCCCTTAAAATAGTTGAAGGACACAAGCTATATCTGCAGTTCAGGAAATCATCCGTGCTCAGAGTAGGTGTTACACACAGTTACATGTTGTCCGTACAAGAGATGGATTTCAGTATGTTGTCAGTCTGGCTTCGCAGCCTTCTATAACATAAATGTGTTCAAATATATTTAGAGAATATTCATGAACTTAAGAAATGCAATGGTAACAAAACTCAAAAGAACTTTTAAAGATTATTTTTTTGTCTGGTCTCTTTTTTTTTTTTTTTTTTAATTCTGCCCCCTCCTGTCCGTCCCCACCCTTCAAAAAAGTATAAATTAAGTATAAATTAGACTGCTACTTCAACTCTCTTAGGTGTTAAACGTACTCACTCCCTTGTGACTTGTTAACTGACAAATATTTCCAAGTTAAACATTGATTTTCCTGTGCTTCCTTTCATTCCTGTCTTGAGCAATCTCTTGGATTGTGGGATTACAAAAGGAGTACTTACATGTATCACTCATTTCAGGTTTCATGGACTTCGGAATCATTAAGTCTTTATACAGTAAACCTACAACAGCCATGTCAGACTACATCTTTAGCGAGTGGTATTGCTTTTAAACCAGAGTAGTTAAAGTTAGCAGAGGTGCGGCCTGGCCCACTATCTGGAAGGAAATAGTTATGCAGAGATAACTAACTGGCATTCTATGGCATGCAAAATACATATGGTCATATTAGATAGTCTTGAGTTTCCTTCTCATCTAAAATCCATTAATTTAGTTATGTTTTCTTGGTAAATGAAAGAGGAACTTTTGACAAGATGCAGATATTCCATCTTCACTAAATTTCTGCTGTACCTTTTGAACTCAGTATTGTTCCAACTTTAACGAACTTCACTGTGATCTTACTGTTCTGTTTATGAAAGTAATCACACAAATGAATAAAATAAGCACAACATCCTATGAAAAATATTTAAAAAATAAAATGTCAGTGAAGTAGACAAAGTCCAGAATAAAAATGTGAATTTTGGGCCTGCTTTCCTACTTGCTCCCAAGAGCCAAGTTACTTGCTTCTTTGATCTTCCTCATTTTCTTTTAAAGTAAGAGAAAAACTGCCTGCTTGCTTTTCTCTCAAGCATATTGTAAAAATTGATTTTTGTGCTTGCTTGGTTTATTTAGTTTACTCCAGTTTAATAAGGCTCTCATCCAGGATAGCTCCCAAGCATATATCCCACAAACAATTGTACAGCCTTCTACAAGAACACCTTGAACCTGAGCTTCACAACTGTCATTTTCTGTCTTGTACAGAAAGTGCACTCACTGAAGTTTACCAGTGCATTTAGGGTTTTTTTGTTCAAATGGATTTTGCCTCCTATGCTTGTAATGAGACAATCCATGTGGAGTGGAGACTGCACTGATGAATTCAGGAAACAAAAAAGCTGGCTGAAGAGAGACTTAAAGGATGTGAATGGGGCTTTATGTTCCTTCTTCAATGAAAAGAGTAATGATTGAGAAAGCAAGATAAAATGATTTGAGATACTACCGTGGGTTCTTCAGGTTTAGACAGGAGTCACCTACCTGGTTTTCTAAGGAAAAAAGCAAAAAGGAGCACAGTGGTTATAGATATATGCATATCCCAGAAGTTAAGTGCCTAAATGGCACATTTAAGGATCATGGAAACTGCCTTCAAGAGGCTCAGATATTTGTCATTCAGACTCATTAGCAAATCAGGCTCCAGCATTAAGTGATGTTGCTATTAGGAGTGAAGGAGGCTGTTGGTTAGGCAGAGTACTGTCTCCCTTTATTTGGAACAACTTCTGAGAACTGTATAGGAATAAAGTGAACAAATACAATATTCCATGTGGAAGAAAGAAGAACTTAAAAATCCCATCAAATTCAAAGCCCTTCTGAAAGACACAGTAGAGAGAAGAGAAGCAGTAACTTGCTTTCCTAGGTAACAGGCATAGTCTGCTTTCAGGTACTGGCTGATTCTGAAGGCATAGATGATTTATAGAATTTAGTTAACTAAGGCAGGAGAAGCAGGTTATTAAATGTACAGGAGTACTATACTGAAACAGTAGAGAAAAAAAGATGGAAATATTCTGTTACTAATTGACAGCTGGTATGAGGGTCAAGCTGATATTATAGTGTAGGGGGGAAAGAGAGAGGAATATTGTTAAAGGATTTAGGAATAACCCAACTACAACTTGCCAAGAAAAGAAAGGCACTCTACGCAAACTGATACTTAGGGGGCAGGAAGAGTTCTGACAGATATGAGAAACAACATACAGAAAATGAGCCCTGTGGCAAAAAGATCAGAGTTTGCAAACGCAAGACATATTTTGCAAATAAGGGAAGCCAAGACAACATCTGGTATTTGGAAAAAGATACCAGAACTACAATGGCTCACATCATTTTGACATTTGCAAACTTTTGAAGGGAGGTACTGGAGAAAGTCCAGTACAAAGTCAATGGCCATTACACGACTAGGTCAGAAAAGTTTGTAGGGCACTAGATAATGCTGCAGAGGACCAACTGACTGCTGAGAAAAATGGATTGCTTCACCCAAATTGGACACAAATGTGCAAGACAGTTTGATCCCAGAAGAATTAATATTTGTAATATCTTGTCAATATTACCAACAACCATAGAAAAGAGCCAACTAAAAGGCAAAACACTTCTCTATCATTCCAGGGAACCTATTGGAATGGGTCCAGCAGAGGTCCATGAAGATGATGAGAGGGATGGAGCACCTCTCCCATGAAGACAGGATTTGAGAGCTGGGGCTGTTCAGCCTGGAAAAGAGAAGGCTCCGGGGAGACCTTACAGCAGCCTTCCAGTATTTGAAGGGAGCCTACAGGAGAGCAGGAGAGGGACTCTTTGTCAGGAAGTGTAGTGATAGGACAAGGGGTAACGGTTTTAAATTGGAAGAGGGGAGATTTAGATCAGATACTAGGAAGAAATTCTTTCCTGTAAGGGTGGTGAGACACTGGAACAGGTTGCCCAGAGAAGCTGCAGATGCCCCATCCCTGGAAGTATTTAAGGCCAGGCTGGATGGGTCTTTGAGCAACCTGGTCTAGTGGGAGGTGTCCCTGCCCATGGCAAGGCATATTGGAACTTGATGATCATTAAGGTCCCTTCCAACTCTAACCATTCTATGATTCTATGAAATGTAAACTAAGCATTGAGGTAGATAAACTACAGAGATATATGGTGTAGCAGTACCAAAAGAAAGTATCTGCTGTGGTAAAAAAAATGTTCCTGGGTCTTCTTAAGAGTGTACATTCACCGTAAAGGTTACAGTACAGAAACAAATCAAGACTTTGACGTAAACTTTCAAGGGCAAACAACCTCTCTAGGTACGCAAAACTCAGAGAGCCCAAACACGTGATATTTTACACTCTTGGGAAAGTGTGCCTGGAAGCTACTAGAATATTTGAATAAGTTTATTGTTTGAGAATAAGTGAAAGAGCCAAGAGTCAGTTCAATCATCAGTTCAGATTAAGGGCAAAAAGTGAGTTCTTCAGCTGTGCATTGGCACCTCCATTCTCCCCTGACAACAACAACAAAAAAAAGATAATAAACCCAAATCTCCAAATGTGCTCATTCAAGCAGTCAAAGAGATCAGATACAGAGATCCATTGGGAGAATAGTGCAATACAAAGATAATGCAGATAATGCTCAGTTCTCACCATCCAATACTGATCTGACCGGACAACAGCAGGGAAGAGACCCAAGGGCAAACCACAGTAAAAACGAGGAAGAACTGAAGGAACAACTTAGAGATGCCAGGTCAAGATGTGACTTTCTGAAATCTGAATTACCTGGGAAATTTCTCTGGTGGGTATCAGCACAGCCTTGACAGCTGGGATGCTGAGGTTTCTGAAGAGACAGATTGCTATAGCGGCACAGAGCATCCTGAACGGAATGAATATTACTAATTAGTTAATAGATATTCAGATCACATAAAATGCTGTATTAGTTTAAAGGTTTGTGGGAAATTATTTTTAATATATTTTTTTATGAGCAAATTGGAATTTCTTATGGCACACAGTCTCATATTAAGGCAAGCTGTGTCTGTCAGATATATTGGCTCCAAGCAATTTCTGCATGGCAGAGGACAGGATGCTACTCTTGCTCTTTACGTGCTTCTCAGTGGTGATAGGCCTCTCCCAAAACTTGCAAGGTTGTACCTACATCCTATATCAAGTTCATGGTGAATGAGGTAAGGCTCTGCTCACTCTGATGTAATCTGAAATTAATGGGATGGACAAGTGATCAGATTAAAGAAGTGGGTCAGATCGGCCACTGGCATGGCTCCACTGACGTCAATGGAACTAAGCTGATTTACACCAGCTGAGTATCTGACCTGGAGGTTTCAATGTACATAGACAAAATAAATAAAAATGCACATAAAAAGCTCCCTTTGGAAGATCTCGGGTCCAAAACTCTCATTCCTAAATAGACTCAATAAATTACAAGAAAGCAGTTACTGTAGACATCACTTGTTGCAAGTCAACAATGAACAGAATAAAGGTCAGGCCACCCTAAATCTTTAATTGCCCGTTACACTCCTGAGTGAGAAAGAAACTAATACTTCAGCACAAAATTGCCTTAACTATGACCCAAAACAAGTATCTTAGTAGTAACCATTCCTGGAATGAACAGGCGCTGTCCTTTGCCTCATGAAACATTAGCTTCAGTCCACATCAGGCAACTGAGGCTACAAAATAAAGTTTAGCTTCTGCCTAGAACTGGGTCATACCTTAATTGCTGAAGAAAAGCAGAGTTTGTGGTCTATATACAGGAACGCAAACACTTCCTGAAAACAAATCTACACACACAGATAAACTTTCAGGTGTTCCTCAGACATAAGTTCAGATCACCACATCCTTATCCTAACTCTAAAACGATTCCCTTTGGAAAATGTCTTTATAATTGTTGTTCTTCTAAATAATACTTTGAAAATATTAGTCAGAGAATATGTGTGCCTTGTACTTCACAACTTTGTCCCTGAGGAAAAAATAATTAGCTGTTAATAGTATAAAGCAACCATAAGAAATGGAAAATCAGGCTTATTATAATGAAATTATAAAGTACACACATATCTTTTCATCTAGAAATAATAGGTCATATCCTCAAATTGCTGGAAATCAGTGTTGCCCTGCAGAAATTACACAGCTTTGCCTCTCACAAAAAGTGAGTGTTTGCTGGTGCTTGCTGTGGCACACTTATCATACCAAAAAATAAAACATATCCTCAGATATTTAAGGCAGAAATTCAGGCAAGTTTAGATATACTCATTTTCACCAATGACGCCAAGCTGTATGTATTCCATACAAAAGCAGTCTAATCTGTGTTTCCAGTTCACTTCAACCTTAGCAATTCCAAGGTGCTTCTGTTCACACTGTCTTGATTTAAATCACTGATGGATCTGATGATGCCTGGAAGAGGTCTGGAGTATTTTATCATGTTTTAAAAGTCCATCAGAAATCATACATTCAAGAAACATTCAAATTGTCTTGCTGGACATAAAAAATTAGTCTGGCATCTCGGAAGTCTCTACTGCTTGTGTTTGCCACAATAAACTTAGGTGTGGTTTACATATACAAACTCCTTCCAAAATATACATAGATTTGTTTGTGTTTATTTTGTTGAGGCTTTTTCACTCACAGAAAAATAACTATTTTCCACTTCTACACTTCAGCCTTAGTTTTGAGGTATTGCCAATTCCAGCTTTGTGCTCTCTTGGAACTCAATCTACACCTGCTTTGTACAGATAGAATGAACAAGGATACAAACCTGAGGAGGTTGACTTGCCAGTCTAATATTTCCTTCTCTACATGCCATTATTGATGACTTCTTTCCTTCTTTGTATTTGTGCACCAGAAACCCTCCTCTCCAAACATCTGCCCTGGGTAGTTGTATTGCAGAATAAGCCTTGTGTTGAAATTATGCCGCCAGCATTCCTAAAATGCTACAGCTAAGCACAGAATTTGACCTATAGCCCAATGGAGGAAAAGTTCAAACATAAACACAAAATGAGATATCTATTCCATGATCTGAATTCCAATAAGCAATTTTCTTTTCCCAGTGTACCACAGATTCTCATCAGATAGGCAGTAACAGACAGAAACCTTGCCAGATTTTTATTTTCTTTTTTTTATAACCCATAAAATTTCTTCAAGCAATTGTACAGATTTCAGGATTCCCTTTGATCGATCTTTGCAACAATGACTCTGGGCCTTTGCCTAGATATGATTCCTCAATCCCAATACATACAATGGAAGTGCCTTAGTGCATAGAAAGCCTTCTCATTAAAGCTCTAATCTGTTCCACTACATTCTTGCAAGACAGAATTATCCAGCTTTAAAGCATGCCTCAATAGTGAGCCGTAATAAGACTGATAGAAACAGCTTAAGTAATTGGATTGCTATATGGTATTGAATGTCTGACAACAAAAGATATCAATCTCTATTCTACTACTGAATCTTTGTTCCAGCAATGAATTCATTTAGTAATGCACTTGGAGGCTTGCAGTCCCTGCAGGAGAAATAACAGACTGTGGACACAAAAGCAGGGCCATCTGATGAGCACAGAGAAAGCGGCTGTGCCATTCCAAGAAGTTAATTACAGTGAACAAAAGCACAAGACTATGACTTGTTGACCATTACCATAATCACATTACTATAGTCTTTTATTCAGAGCAGCAGAGGGTCTATTCTTTCTTTCCATTTGGCACTGTGCATCATATTTGTGTTTTGTCACCTGAAATGTATTGTAGAACAGACCTCCCTCTACACATAGCTGGAAATGTTACACTTTTGCTTTGGTGCTATTTCCTTTACAATTTATTCGTTCAAGGCTGATTTATGAATACTATAAGTAGATTACATTTTTTTTAGCTTTCAACAAAGACAATGGCTCCCAAGATTTTCTGCAAATGAAAATTTCTAAGAATGGTTGCCTGTGAAAACTTCTACTTATGACATATGATACTTCTAGGATCTATATGCATTATTGTAATTCAGATATGACAGAATGGCTCATGACATACTGTTTACACGCACACCACTTTTGGAGCTAAACATACCCTGTACTTGCATATATTTATATGTTTTAAATCCTTACAGTTACTCCCGATTTACTTTACAGTAAAGATCCCATCCAATAATGTGTGAGAAATATTTTGGTTCAGATAAAGCACATTCTAAGACCTTTAAAATGGATGATTTGATGAAATTAGCACTGGGACCCAATGCTTTATTGTCTTTTAGATACAGTAGCATATAAGAGGGCTAAGATACCTAGAATCAGGGGAAATAGGTGGCATCTATGTCTGAGAAAACCCTCAGATTTCAATTCCATGTGTCAGGGGACAAATTTTTGCACATAACTTTGTACATTTGCCAAGCACAAAGTTAATATATCTGGTTCCAATAACTCCACACATTTCATACAGAATACAACCAAAAAGAAAATGTAGCTAGATCTCTTCTTCAAAGAGAATAGCTTAAATGGCACAGTGAACCACTTAGAATTACTCAGATGGTGCTGTGCCAAAAGCTGTATGAATTTATTCTTTTAACATTATGACTGGCTTCAGCAGAACAGTGAGTGCTTCCCAGGTTGGAGGACAGGGAGAAATGGGATTGTTTGCAATGGAAATGACAACAGCAGGGTCAGTTCTTCCCAGAAAGCTACAGAAACAAAATCCCCAAGTGCTCTCCATGAAAAGGCAGAAACGTACAAAAACGTATGAGAATATCAAGACCACCAATTTTTGCCTGTGTTCAACCAGTGGCCAGGAAGAAAATGGGTAAGTAGCAAGAACCTGCCTGCAACCCATCATGGATTCATAGTTTATGTACAGAGTCCAATAACTCTGCTATTTAACTTAATATAAGGATCATAAATTAGCAGAACAACACCTTTTAACTAACCAGCCAGGTTATCAAGAGTGCTGGCATAGGAGCAGCTGAATTGCCAAGTGTTAACTGAAGCATCAATCAAGCCCCAAAAGAAGATCTAGCCTATGCAAACCCTACCTCACCCATGGTTGGCCATGAACTGCTTAGCTAGCCATTACAGCCCACATCCTGCCTCTGCAGTGAACTATCTCCATCACAGTGCAGCTCCCAAATGAAGGACAGGTAGGTTGAGCGAAGAAGCATAGTTCTTCAGACTTCAGATGACCAGTGTAATTTCTACTTTGCTAGAATGCATCTCACCCAAACCAATGCTTTTCACACCCAAAAAAAATCCCTTGTGGACTAGCCAAACCCTGAAAAATTACAATCAAAGCAGGACATGCTATGGAACAAGAAAATCCCCAGCAGAGCCCTGGAGAGCCCACTGGATGACCACAGGGCAGTCTGATAAAAATCACCCACTATTGACTGGAATCGCTCTCTGTGGTACAAGTCTGACACACCACAGCACATTTCCTGTCATATGCAACCCATATTCCAGCAACAGCCCATCAACACCAAAACCCAAAAATACTCCTCTCTCTTGAAGCATTTCTCTCCTCCAGAAGGGCAATGTGCTACAGAGCACTGGCCACAGAACCCAGTGTTCAGACATGGAAACTGAGAAGCAGTGTGGCTTACTGGTTAGTGAAACTTGGAGAGGACCATGGGGTCTCTGCTCACCAAGGCCTTTCCTCTTTCAGCAGTAAATTCCGTTATCACAAAAAATGTTGTGTTTGAACTGTGACAGCTTCTATATCTAGGCCTGACTTTTTAACAGCAGCGCTGCTGGTTTGGAAACAGTAAGGATTATAGACACTTCCCTATGCAGAGTAAGATTAAAATCAGCAGTGTTTTAGGCTCTCTTGAAATTTACTGAAGATTTACTCTTTAAACAAGAGAATGATTTATTTTAACAATTATCTTCAAGCGGATTAAATTATGTGCTTTCAGGGCTCTTATTCACCACAAAATTAATAACACTGGGTGCCAGCCATGGAAGCCCCATGATCCTTTGAGACTCGGCACCAACAGAGACTCATCCCGACCTAGAAGAAAGAGCCTTCTCTTTCCCAGGGCCACAAAATGCCATCCCTGACCTTCTGCTTGGCTCTACCATTTGCACAAATCCTTTGGCTTCCCCCTACTTGACCTCCTGCAAGTTGCAATGGACATATAAGGCACATGGCTCCCCAGGACCACAGTAGGCATGCTCTGGGTTGGTGTCATGACAGAAGAGCTAGGCTCTGAAAGAACTGACTGATTACAAGCCAGATGCCCCAAAGCAATAGCATTTCTTAAGCATATGTGTTTTAAAATGCTCTAAAAGACTAAAGATTTTTCAGGGAAGATATAGCCTTCAATGAGCAGGAAGTTTCCACCAGGAACGCTGAAAGTATTAATTTTTTTAAGAATAAAATTTAAGAAAGCTTTTCCTGCATTTTACAAGGGAGACCCCAGCCTCAGCTAGCAGTCTAAGAGTCTACTTAAGGTCAGGTAAGGCTACTTTTTGGCTTTGATCAATCAGGCTGAAATTTGAGAGGGAGAGAAGGTCTTGGTAAATTCTTGCTGATAAATAAACCCTTCACCTCCAAGAATCTCAAATCCAAATGTAAATAAAGGGGTTCTTGTGTCAAGCAAAGTTTTGGAAGAATGACTCATGCCTTTCTCCCGTTGCTGGAACCCAGATCTCTGTTTTATACAGAACTCTCAAATGTTGATTTGCTTTTTCCCTTCCCACTCCATTATTTCTATCTCCCTCGATTTCAGCTTTTGCTCACTTTATGGTTTTACAGCTTTGACTCAGTAAATAAAAGCCAGTTGTTCTGTGTGTACTGGACTCGTTCCTGTTCTTTTCACCACAGAGACCAAGATCACTTGAAATGAGCCATTCACACTGCCTAATGCTTAGTGTCAGCAAGACACTCTGATATAGGGAGAGTGCAAGTCTTCCTAAAACACGTACTCCAGAATTAAAGATACAGGAAACTTTAAAATTGTAATGTGATCATTCTTGTAGAAGACCACAGGCCCTGAACCAACAGATTTTCAGCACTGCCATGCTATGAGTCACTACCAATTTAGCTCCAGCAGCAATATGAAAGATTGTGTTCATGCTGAAAAGTCAGGCTCAGCACTGCAGCTCTCCTGCTATTTAAATACCTTTATTTTCACTCAGCTGTCAGTATTAAGCAGTCGCAGCACAGCATGCCTACCTGGTTCAGCCACACCATCATTTTCCTAGCAATAGAAGTCATTATACTTCTACTTTGATAGTCTAAAACCTAAAAAATTAGAGCCTTGGATGAGGTAAGTGTTGTAAAATCTTGTCTAGAAAGTTGTTTATAATATATGGGCATTTAGTATAAATTTTATTCCTTTCCTAGTACAATAGTGTTGGTACGTATGTTCTTTGTCTGAAATACTGAATCCACAGGAGGGAGAGAAGAGAGCAGAAACAAGAGGGCTCCAGAGATTGGCAAGCAAAGTGGCTAGAAGCTCAAAGAAATATCTGGAAAAAATACGCTGAAAACACTAGGATTATCATTGTGACATGAAAATGAGATGAGAGCTACATAACAGATCAAACATACAGAAAGTCCACGTCCTCTTCAGCCTCTCTCATAACAAAAGACAAAGGTTCTGCCAGTAAAGTAGAAAGACAAAATTTAAAAGTTATTTAAGAAAAGTTTCAATATGGGTAATTTATCTGTGGATCTCTACCAGAAGAACAACTGGGAAACCCAAAAATGCTACATTTCAAAATGAATTAGTGCTATTTATGACAAGATAAAACTAAATGCTTATAAAGTCCTATGAATCTGATCCAAACTACTAATTAAAGACTCAGGATATTTTTTTTCTTTAGGCAAATAATTAATTGCTTTCTAATTTCTTTGTCCTTGTACTGACCAACACCAACAAATGTTATCGCACTGGATACCTTATCTGGTATGACAGTGTTTGTGCTTCTCTATTGCCTTCCTTCTTCTATTACTTACTTCTCTATAACGTACTGATATTAATGGCATTTTCCTTTTAAAAACAGTCCCTTCCAAGCTCAGAGTTGTTAGAAATCACTTGAATGCAGGACTTCCATTGTGAAAATGCTGCTCATACAAAAATCATTCTCATTATAACTTTTTGTTGACAAAACCAATAACAGATACTGAGAGAACCACACTGTATTCTTTACAGGCTTTAGTGCTGCTGAAAGTTTAGGGGCAACTGTTTATTTATTTTTTAAAAACCTTGAATTATAGACTAATCAGCTTTATTGTGGTCAAAGTTATCAAATATTTAATCATGTCTTAGAACACTGTGTGCTGATGAAAAATGTGTAAAATAAAAACCCCACAGGTCCTTTTAGATCAGTTTTCAAGCTATGTTTATCAACACTGGTTGAGTCATCACAGTGAAAGACTAGCCTTGTAGTCAATTCATGGGGCACACAGCAAGGTATTTCAGCAAAAGAACCTCAGACAATTGATGTCTTCAGTTTCACGTTAAAGTATATACCTCATTTCCTGCCTGGGTTGTTTTTGTGTGAAGTCTGGGCAAAGTGCTTATTCCTAAGCAGGCCTTCTTATCCACTGTAATTCACTCTATGCCTCTATGTCGTGTTTCTGTCCCAACTACTTTAACTCAGTTCTATGGACTAGTGATTGTATCCGGTTTAATATAATTATCTCCGATACCAGTTATCAGTGCTAAGCATGGCCATTACAACCACACTGGAAGCTGTCTCACAGGAGTCAGCCTTTCACTGTTCAGGTCTATACAAGGCCTTCACCAAGAAGTTTGTTTCCCTCAAAATATTCTATTTCCAGTATGACTTTCTTTTCTATCTGAGGCCAGCTAAACACAGTGGGACAGTATAAAAATTCCTGGACTCAATGAGAGATTTTCTAGCAACTTTGAAATACTCTGTGTAATATTACTCAGAAGTTGTCCAGCCTGCTTTAGGCTAGACATGTCTTTCATCAAGGTCTCTTCATCCTTTTTCCCATCAGTGAGCTTCCTCCCAAAACTCTGCAAGTACAGCATCTTCTGCTCTGGTGACCAGGATCACACAGTTAGCCATCAGATGCAGAGTGCTGACCAAATTTCAGATCTGCTGGCGATATGTCTACCAAGAACAAAGAAGGTCACAAACATTTTTTTCTGTACTTGGAAGGCATCACCTTGGGAATAAATTTTGCAAAAATCTCCCTCTAGAAGGAAGTTTCATTCAACAAAGCTAGCTTGGGCTTGGGCCTATTCCTCTTTCAACAATACCCTCCACATTTTTTGTAACCTGAAGTCGCAAAAATAAAGACCAGATTTGAGTAGAAAAATAGAAGTATTTGAATGTATGAATGTATTCTTTTTAGAATGCTGCCTTTTTGCCAGTTCAGGTCTGACAGCTTTCCATTTTGTCACTTGATGTGGATAGGTTGAAACAACCTAAAACCAAGCCATGCACAAACTTCTGTACAGCAACAAATCTTCCAATTACTTGGCATCAATGACTGCAGTGAGCTTACCCTGCCTACAGAGCACCATAAACTGTCTTTCTAAGGGAAATTTAGAATCACAGCATAGTGAACTGCCAAGTCTTATTTCCCTTCTTAATAGGTTAGCAAATGGGCTGACACTTTTTCTTATAAGCATCTAACTTGTGAATTGATAGTGTTTACCCTTGGCTATTATTTTTAAGGAAGCCCACTCTGGCCACAGTACAAACATCCTTTTTGCTGCAGGCTGCCCCTCTGTCTAACAATCTGATACGTGGAACCTATTGACTGTTCCACTGCTCACACAGAGATGAGCTTCCCCGGATATAGAGCTCAAACTTTCACTAATCTCCATTCAAGCTAAAAGTGGCCTTGTTAAAAAAAGTTCAAAGAACTGGCAAACAATTCCAGAGTCCTAGAGAAATAAAATCTGCTACAGGAAATCTTCATGTGGCATAAACAAGCCTTTCTTGGTATAGTGGAAAAGCATTGTTTTCCATCTACCCCATAGCTATTCCAGTGACAGCCTTCAGAAGAGTAGCATTTCTACAGTAAGCTCACACAATGAGTAGGCATCTTTTTGTGCACAGCTGAGGGGAAGATGGGAAGGTGCAACATATATCCTCTGACCTGTACAGGATACAGTGGAGCCTGCCCTTCCTGATGGCAGGCTGTTCTCCATTAAAAAAAAAAAAAAAAAAAAAANAGAAAATTCTTTCCAACAACCATTTCAGCATCCATCTAACTTGTGTCCTGTCCTCACTTCCACAGGGTCCTCAAGAAACTGCTCTGCTCCAGCCTTAGGCAGGACAGACCAGGGTGGTTTCAAAAGGTATGTGGCTGTAAGAGATGAGGGGTGAGAGGTAAGAGACATACTCGATTCTATGTAAAGAAATGCAGCTCATAAAAAAAATGGTGCTTTCTCACTTGATGGCCTACACTAAATAAATTACTTTCTGCAGGGGAAAATAGTTGTTTTTTACCAAAGGTGAGATAGGTGCAGCTTCTTTAGTTGGAGAGGCACACGGAAGGAGCTAGCAGGACAAAGAGGTGGGCAGAGGTCTGCTGGACCCACAGGAGGGAACACAGCTGTCCCAGAAATCCCAGTCTCTTGACCACTATAGAAAAAAGGACCCTTATCCTTTCTGCAAGGTCCTTCCTCCTATATCAAGAACTCTGTGAATCAAAACCCTGAGGAAATCAGGAATTATACGCCCATCATGAAGATGCACTTAAGAAAGAACTGGACAAGTCATTAAGCTAAAGAGCGACTTCACCGCAACAATTGAAAAATCCCTATGAATTCAATTTTTACAAGTACTGATTACTGCAGCAACATATGTACTTACACATAAGTAAAACAGTGAGCTTAAAAACATTTAGCAATAATTTTCTCTTTATATTTTCTATTAAAAACAGTTGCAAAGTAGATTTGTATGCTTTCCAATTTAACCAGCTAATATTTATATACATTAAGAATTGTTCTGTTCCAAAAGTATGAAAGTTAAACTACCTAAATATTGAACGTTTAGTTATGGAAGATGACTTGATGATGTGTTTTAATACCACTATGGGCAAGCAGTAAAACAAACATGTTTTGCCAGAGACTTAGGCAGAGGGAGACTCAGGGAAACTAGGTGGGGAGAAGGAAAGTAAGAGATAAGATAGAGTGGTGAAAGGCAAAAGTTGATATCAGTGAGATCTGGTGCTGAGTATGTCCCTTCTACGTTACTTTGCAAATACGACAGGCATGCACAAGCAGGCTGGAAAAAATTCTCTGAGGAAAAAAATCTACAGCCTCATATACCCCTCTCAAGTATCTTCTTTAGCAGTCTTGCATTCAGTTTCAGTGTAACATGAACAGACCTATCTACTTACAAAAGCTCCCCTCTTCCCACCAGCCTTGTTTGTTATTTTATGTGTTTCTGCATCATTTGTAGAGTTTGCTTTGATCTACATTCCTCCTGGATGTGCGGTTTCCTTTTCGGCTACCAAAAGGAAAACTGTTTGGTTTCAGAATTCGCTTATTTTGAAGCTTCACTGGCCCCAAATACCTATTTTTAATCCAAATGAGCACAGCTCAGTGCTTTCAGCCCTTTACCACTGGTTGCCTTCCTTTCAGGAAAAAAGGTCTTTGAAACAGTAAGTGACCTCTTCGTACTCTAATAATGTTGTCAAACCGTAATCTTAGCTGGCATAAATGAGAGCATTCTATTTGCTACAGCTAAGTTTGAATATTTACACTCATGCATAATTTGATTCTTGAATAGCTTTTATGTTAGCACCATCCTGACATGGTCAATATTTTGTTCCACATCTGACACCCAACAACATATACCATGGTGCTCTAAAACATCATCAGAACAGCTAATTATGAATTCTCTCAATATTTCTCTGTTACAGACTCAATCCATCTTCTACTGATGCCAGAACTCCTGCTGCCTCCAAGGGTTGGCTGGACTTCAGTGCATTTGTAATATAACTGTAAATCTGCATACAATATGTGGTGTTGAATGTAAAGTCTGAGCCATTTTAATCTTTCCTCCTTCTCTAATAAGCATCACAATGGCACCGCACTAGGTGCCATTGTCCATAGACAAAACACAGTTCATAAATAACAGGTAAACAATCTTCAAATGAGAAGACAGGACACATCCTTGGAATATCTTTTTGACTGGGAAACAGGATATATTCTTCAAGGACCTTGCAGGAATAGTCTCACAGGACAATTAGAGATTTGATCTTCTCTTCTATGGGGTTAGGCCACAGGAGTTAACTTGAGAAACAATTCGATAAACAAAGTGCTAGCAAGAGGAAGGACACTGTTAGATTTTACTTCTGTGTCTTTACTAGACATAGGCTTTCATGTCAAGCTCCACATCAGGAACCTAGTTTCAAATGTTAACAGAGTATTAACTGGTATCACCAATATTGAAAAGGAGCAAGCTTCTATGATTCTGGAGACTAATTAACTACTGTGATTGATAACATTCTTAATGAGATAGCCTAGAATTAGAGTACCCTGATCTACTGACTAAAACTAAGGGCAAGCATGGTTAGCATACCTCAGCAAAAACACAACTTCTTTAAGAGCATCTGCTGAGGCTTGGAGATACATGCTCTTTTCATCTGCAGCCTGGTGTACTATATGCAGGCAAAAGCAGACAGGCTGTCTATAAATAATCTTTGTTTTAAGAAAAAATGGATGAGGGTAATTTATAGTCAAGTGCATGTGCGTCCACAGACACCACTACACGTAGAGCTGCATAAGTGTTGGATGAAATAGCATGCTTACTTTGCAAGAACTAAAACATTCCTCATAAAAACACAGCTACGCCCACTTTACCACAGAAAACATTAAGGAAACGGCTATTAAGGATGAGTAGCTGAAATGTCTAAGAATACTTCCCCTGTTTCATACATATGAGGGGGCAAAAAAAAAGTAAATACATGGAGCAATGTATATGCCCACCCTTGTAAGCCTATATGAATTTTGAAGAAGCTTTGCTGGAAGAGGAGACACATACATAGAAGATCTGAAATTTGGAGCTGCTCTGTATCCAATTTAAAATCAAGAAAAAGGAAGCTGTTTCCTGCTACATGTTTGTGGATGAGGTTACTGCAGATTCCAATGTAAAACACAGAAGTTTTCTGTACACAGTCTTTTGAAACACATTTCTCTGTATCTTTAAAATATTACTTCAATAATAAGGATACATTAGAACATACTGATGGCGTTCTGTGTGCTTCATTCTGTGAAGCCAAGTTCCCCAACTCAGAAAGTGAGAGGATTAAAATACCACAGAAGAGAATTAGTTCCTGATGCACCCAACAGTAATGCCAGTGGATGATCCACGGAAACACCTGGTTTCTTTTTTCTCGATTTAAAGTATCTAAAAATAGATATAAATTTTAAGTCTCAGATAAATAAGCTAATAGCAGGGAATGCCACACACCCCAGCTGGCAATGCATCACAAAAGCAGCATATCAGGATTACCCCAGAGGAGACCCCTAAGAGCAGTGTCTGTCCTGCTGCCTATACTGCAGTGCCTCGGCTGCGCTGCCTGCTATCTTCTACATTGTCAGTACCACAGCTTGCATCGTTAAGACTCGAAACTGATCCACTTCAGTGATTAGGCTGATCCAAGGACACGGACAGAAGAGCAGGATTTAATGGCCAGGCAGGCAGGAAAAGTCTTTTAACACTTTAGAAAACATTGACTTGGTGGAAGGAATTGGCTAGCTCAAGGGATTAGTAATGAGATACTGAGCCCCTTAGCTCTAGGTCACCACGCTGAATCTGGTCCAGGTCAGTAGAAATCAAAAGCTGTTGCTGTTTGTTGGCCTTCAGGAAGTCAGTTGGTGGTCCTACCCCAGCTACTACTGGCAAAATATCTGTACTGCCATTATCAAAAACAGTTGGCAGCACTTACAGGAAAGATTTAGGACTGGCATGGTACAGGAAAAGACTGAACAGAGAAAGATGTGCCAGCAAACACACTAGGCTGGGACTCAAGAACAATGAGAAAACAAGCTCCTTGATCACCTACAGATTTCCAGTGTGACCTGGAGCACAAGTTTAAGGCATTTATGTCCTAAATGTTTCTGAAGGGCAAAGCAATTGCTGAAGTTCAGGTCCCCACCTTTAAAATGCGAGTAGCTAGCTCACAGGGTTGCTGCAGGGAGATCCACAGTAAAGGGGTGATTAGATACAGTAGCTGAACAAGAAACCAAGACAAGCGAGGAAGTTTTTTACCTAAAATCAGCTCCCCTGTACTAAAACTCTATAGCAAGGCATTTGCTGAGTATGCACAAGGCTCCTAGTCATGAAGTTCTATATTTAATGTACTTAAAAAGAACAAATTTCCCTTATAGCAAAGAGCACCCTCCAAAATCCCCCACGTTTCCACTGTTGCCCAGCAGAGCAGCATCAAAGAATCCAGCTGCTCCCAGCTTTTGTATAACCTAGGATGAAATTCTAATGTCTATGTTGTGCAGGTCAAATAGATTATAGGGATAATAGCACCTTCTGGCCTTAAAAACTATGAAATTGAAGAGTGAATCACAATGTATTGGACACAGGCAGGATGGTAGACGGCACAGCTCAGTGATAGGGTGTGATATGGCAGAGTAAATCTGATGTTCTTAGGCCATGTGAAGCTGGGAACCCAACATTTTGCCTTCTTTGTTGCCCCTTTGGGACACCAAGAGAGATGTAGGTTATTGTAATAATAAGCTCAGTCTACTCTCAATGCAGCTGAAGAATATTGCCTCTTATAGGAGTGAGTGCATGAAGGATTGAGAAACACTAGTTATTTTCAAACTGGATTAAGTCTTTCAAAAGCTAATAGGTTTCCAATGAGCTGTGGTGTTGCTGCCGCAGCTGCTCTAATTTGAGAATAAAAGAATGCAGGCTTTGTGCCTAGGGACCTGTTATTGATCTGAGCAAGGAGGATGGGAAGGAAGGGGGTAGAGGAGAGTTATCGTCCTTTCAGCTGGGGTGGGGGCGTTCTTTTCAAAGTCACATTATCTGCTAGTAACAACAAAGCCTAACCCCATGACATGCTGCTCTATACAGGATTGCACTTGTTGAGAACTAAAAGCATTAGAGAAAAAAACCTCCTCTGGCAACCTTGCGCAGCTAACTTCATTGAGGGCCCACGAGACTCAACAGATGGGTCTCGGGACTCCCTCATTAGGAAACATGCCTCTCCCTTTGCATCTGGTACCCTGCTCCGCTCTATGCCACGCTCTCATTAGCATTGTATGCTCACAGATTCCTTAGCACGTGCTTCCAATAAATATTGGAAAGAAAGGAGAGGGAAGCCACTGCTTGGAGCAGCAAGATGAGGGTCACGCCCTAGGCTGGGAAATCCTTCTACACACACACACACACACACACACTCCCCTGCAGCCCCAGAGGAGGAAGGACAATAAAAGCCAGCCAAACACAAATGTGCATTTAAAGGGACAGGTGTGGAATTGCTTCTATTCAAGTTGTGGCAGACTCTCATTCGTTCCCCTCTGCCACAGAAAATAAAAATCATCATTATATATATAAAGAAACAACCATTCAGGGCAACACACAGATTGTGGATCTGTGAGAGTCTGTGGCCCTTTTCAGACAGAAAGCTGATGCACACTGGGTAATACCATTACCTTCAAAGAAATTAATTGGTTGTGCAGGTCCAATTCTACAGCAGAGCTCTTTTTATTTCAGGTCTTCTCCAAACCTGTCTTGCCACCACACTGCCACAGTGCCACAAATTGGGGATATCCTTTACTACACTTGGAGTGGTCCATGACTCAGGGCCAAGGTCAGGAGCAATTAAAGGGAAAATCATCTCCCGTGTGTTTGAAAACATTGTGAGACAGAACAGCTGACAGGAAGGCAGGAAAGTAAAACCTTTCAGGAACTGTGGAAAGAGCAAAGACCTATCACCAGAGAGGCAAGGTGACAGGGTACTATACTTTGCTCATATCCCCAAGAATAAGATCTGTTATTAGCCAGTGCTCCACAATGCCCCCAGCCTATTCTTAGTTCATTCATTTTCATTCACTCTTGTTACTAGCAGTTGCAGGCACTTTAGTCACAGCTAACTCCAGAGTGGGACTGCAGAGGCCCTAGCAATTAACTGATGAATGATATGGGCTTGATATGGACCTTGTTCAAAATGCAGTGTTTTCAACACCAAGACTCCAAAATTAGAGCAGACTCAGACCCTTCCAAGTGCTTCTGGCTCTAACATACAGTCCTGTCACATCTCTCACTGCACGACCAGAGGGAGAAAAGCCCCCAGTGTGCATATATGTAACACCTGCATGCCAGCGACACTGTTGTAAGGTGCAGAATGGTCAAGGTTTTGGGTTTTTTCCCTGTGTAAAGAAAGGACACAGAGAAAGTCATTTTTAGCTCTTTTGCCTAAGGCCTTGGTTTTATCTGTACCCCGAAGGATGCTAGGCACCCTCCAGGGCCTGTGCTTTATCTAAAAATATTTAGCTGATACAAAAAGGTTCCTTCTGCCAGGGAGCATGCAGTGCCAAAGGACTAAACAAGCACAGGTCTTTGTGCCACTGTATACATCCCGAACTCCCTGGAGAAGCATTTCCCCCATAGATCATCCACCCAATTTCAAGGCTCAACTCACTAGCCATTGGGCTGAATCTGGGTTTTAGTAAACCTAAATTCTCTAAATGTTTCCTCACACCAAACAAAGCAACTCCACTTCTATTTCCCATGCAGGATTAAGTAAACCCAAGGATGGAATATTAGATCAGCCTTGGAATAACAGAAGGCAAGGGCAAGAAGACAGATACTGTACACCCAATTGTAGCCCCCTTCTTTTTTGTCATTTCCTTATCTAAATGTCACCCTTGTATTCTTCAGTCTTGCACTCTTAGGATCACTTGTGATTGAGAATGTATCACACACACTATCATATGCATTTAACAGCGAAGAGAAAAAATCCACATTAAAAGAAAACTTCAGATATTTTGTTGCTTTCAAAACAAGAAAATTAAACCTGATCTGAGCAGTTCCTGAGTAAAATTGGCTAAAAGAAGGATCCTTGCAGAAAGCTGTGAGGAAGATCCTGCTATAAACTTGGAGCTCTCTTAAAAGCATCAGTTGTTTACTGGAGGCAGGGCTCACCATAGGTTTTGATACAGACTTTCTATGACTGACAATAGCTGAGGTAACTGCTTATCAAATTAAAGTGTCATCTTGTCCATGACAGATGTGCCAGCACTGCTCAGTGTCACATTCTTTGCACCTACTGGAAGCGACTCTGGCTTGATAAGCTGTACCCCTACTCAAACCTAAAACTGTAGTCTCAGCTCTCACCCATTTTTAGAAAGCAGGAATTTGAGATCAAATTCCCAAGGAATCCCACCACTGGCAAGGATAATTAATGTGGAGGCATATGATCCTTGAAGGGTTAACAGAGAAACAACCAGAAAGTGGGTTTTATATGCATATAAATAAAGGAAACTGAAGGAGAAACAGTACTATTCTCTGGAATGGAGTAAAGTTTGATTTTAAGCTGTAACAGAATGCAATAAGGTTATGGATTCAGTTAATTACAGCTGGATAAAACTTAAAAGCTCTACAATAGACATATTTTTTGGCTCTACTATTTTTAACCCTTTCAGGGACATTACTGGTTCTCACTACAGGCATTTCTGAGTACCCCACAGTCTTTATTCTTTATTGGTTTCAGAGTATCCTCTGAGTTAGATTTAGTGCCTTATTTTAATTCCAGGGAGCTATGGTACAGAAAACCTAAGGTCGTAATTTCAATGTCACAAAACACATACATGCACAATATATACAACGGGGCTTTGAAATTTTGATTCTCTTAAGCAACATGCTCAAGGAAAAGAGGAAAGTGCTTGTAGCAGGACACTGGATTTGGATCTCTGGTCACCAGAGCATCTTGTTCTCCAAAATTTTTTGTCACATTTGGAAAACTTGCCTAGAGGTAGAGCTTCAAGAAAACACCTGGCTCTGAAGAACCACAGCTTTTATGGAAGCAGGCATGCACTGCACAGTGTTTGGTAATCTGTACTCTTTCTCCTAACCTCTGCCACTTGCTCAACTTGCTCATCCTAGGTTTTCTCTCCTGATCCATTTCTGAAATAGTCTAACACGGGGTGTGGCCTCTCCACAAAATGCTTTCTAATTAGTTTCTAAACATTAAATGATTATGGAAGTGCTATTCCCATTCCACTCAGGTGATGAAAAGTTTTACAGGAGCTCAGTCTCACTTTGTAATTAGAGAAATTAGCTTTCTAAGTTTAGATCACTCAACTGTGCAAATGGGTTCATCTGCTGGAATGTGTTGCTCCGAAATGTGTGTCAGCCAAGCAGCACAGCGCAGTCCCTATCTCTGCCTGCACGACACTCACCCAAGTGGGGAGGTCAGTTCCAATACAGCAAGAGGAAAATAAAGTGTTATGGGTGTATTATAGGAAAGGCCTTATCTAAAAGCTCACTCATCCGTGATTGACTGGAGCGACACGTTCCTCTTGCAATAGGGAAGCTTAACTCCTAGATAAAGCATTATCCAAGTGGGTGAAATCTTCACTCTTTCACTCAGTTTGTCCGGAGTTACATCTAAAACTACAGCAAATGAATTTTAGAGGATTTGGCTAACATTGAGAAGCAAAACTACTTCTATAAAAATCTACAGAGAAAGAAAGGGCTCCTCTAGCCTCTTTATTTCTTGTGAAATGAGGTCATCAAGCTTTATGAATTCTTTACGACTACAGAGTCCACACTTCAACTGATTCTTTTCTGGTAGCCCTTTCTACTGTTTTATTGGAGGCTGATGCAGGATCCAGCCCCCATGATTATACAACTGTCTTGATCTGCATTACAGTAGTAAACAAAAGTTTAGTCACTGACTTGAAAATGAGATGGATCAGGTCCCTGAATGAAGAATTTTTCCAGGGGCACCATTCCAAGCTTACCTTCAGGTATCACAAATCTAAGGAAATCCTGTGGGATTGTTCACAGCCATGATTCAATGAGTCACTGAGCTTTAAAAGGAAATTACAACTTTCCTAATAGAAAGACTTGACTTCATGACACCTGACCCTTGTAAGCCAGGCGCTCCCTCTAAAGGTTGTGATCCTTGTCCCATGAAAGTCCTGGGCATCTCCCAGTGGCTTCAACGAAGCAGGAACTCTGTAACAGGGAACTAATTCAGGCCCGAAGTGAAGTACTGTCTGTAACACTGGACCTTGGCAAATGAGATGTTTGTAACAGCTTCTAATGTGGATGTAATCCAGTTATGTCAGAAAAGGAAGATCAGCAGGAAGTAACTTTACGCAATGTAAAAAGTTGAGTGCCAGACACTGAAAAGCATTCACCAGCCTCAAAGGAAGACACATCAGCTCCACACGTGTGAAACAGGCACATGCAAGCAGAGCATTGCAGCAGGAATTTTACATGCTATACATACATATTACAACTATAATTCAGACCCCCCCGTGCATATGCAGCAATTTGTACATTGCTGCACATGTAGCAAAATGGGCATCTTCGAAAGGTCCTCAGACTGAATAATGCACTGTGTGCAATTGTTTTTCAGTGGCTAAAGATCTGGCATGGAGAGCTCAGTGAAGAAAAGCAGGAGACAGGACTCCAAGGGTGAAATTCTGGATTTATTAAGTTAAAGGGATTTTAGTCCTGACTTCCATGAGGTCAAAATTTCTTGCAGGGCTGCAAGCAGGAGGGTTTGCAGTGCACTTTCACACATGACTCACACTCTGCCTTGGTTTACCTATCAGTAATACTTCGTGTCTCAAGACATTGGGAGGCTTAATTCATTACTGCTTGCAAAGCATTTTAAGTTGTTGGACGAGTAATTCTGTTTAAGGGCAGCTACGCTGCTGAGTCATAAGCACTGTGTGAACCAGAACCCTGGATTTCCTAAGGGTGGAGTAACCTTCTGCAGAAAGGCCAACTGCAGACCTGCCCTAAAGGTATTGAGCGTACCAGCAAGCAGCAGGGTATTTAAAGGCCCAGAGGAGCACATGTGGCACTTGTGAATGAGTAACATGTAAACAGGCTGCGGAAGCTAACCAATACCTGCTGAAAAAAAGAGAGGCACTGGTTCTATCACCAAACTGCAGCCGCTTTGAGGATAAAACACAATGAAGGTTTACCAGCCTGAGAAAAGTTAATGTCTCCAAGTACTGTGAGAGCTTCTGGCCTGAATGAGGGTGGAAGGAGTATTCAACCACTGCGCACCTTACAAGCGTGCCAAAATGGCTGGTACATAATCAAAGTTTGGAACTCACAAGTGGGAAGTGATCTGCAGGAGTCTGATGGCAGCACGAGCTTGGTTCTAGGGTCATGAGGACAAACGCCATCAGCTTCAGAGCCTTGGGCACTCCATTGTGACAGCTGAGAGCAAACATGCACTTTGCTTTTGCCATAGGAAGTGAAAACAGGATATAAAACTGGGTCAGAAATATGGTTTTTCTCTACACTCCGGTGTATAAAATAGACATTCACACATCTACTGCGTTAGATCTAGGTGGAACGGGAGACAGGACCATAAGAATAGCCGTCTTGGGTCAGACCGAACGTCACGCAGGCTGGGTTCCTGTCTCCAGCGCCACAGGAAGAACAGGACATCGATGCAGTGGCAGTTCCCAGCACACTCACCCATCTCGTAGGCAGGGACTTCCCGAACCAGAGGCAAAGTTAGAGGCCAGTTTTTTGGTGTGGTTTTGTTTTCTTTTTTTTTCTTTTGTGTGCGTGTTTGTGCATTTTTGTTCGATGCCCTTTGGTGCATGACTCTTCCTCCGGGAGCTAGTCTGAATGCCATCTGCTAACATGCAAATTCTTGGGCCTCTCAGAATCCCGTGAAAACGGAGTCGTACCTGCTTCTGTGCCTCAGGACCCTGCTCCCTCAGGGATGCGGCTGACAAGGCCCAGCACTCACTTGGAAATGGGGCAGCGCCGGGAAGCAGGCGAGCCTGAGGGGCTGCTGCCCGCCGATAGGGCGGAAGAAGCTTTCCCTGCTAAAAGCGACCTCAAAGCCTTCATTTTTCCCTTCGCCCAGCCCGGGAAGGCGATGAGGAGAGGGCGGGGGGCACAACCGCGCCTCTCCGCAGCGAGCAGCAAAACCCACTTCAGCCGCGAGCCCTCCGGAGGCGAAGGCGCGCGCTCGCCCTTCCTGGGCCGCCTCGGGAAGGCGGCGGCCGCCACCCCGCGCCTCCCGGCAGCCCAGGAGGCACCTGCAGAACGGGGCTTCCCAGGGGAACGACCTCCCTCAGGAAACCAGCTAACCCCTCTTCTCCCGGTACCTGCCTCGCTCTGCTCCGACCATTCCCCTCCCTCCTCCTTCCCCGCCTCATGCATATGGATGAACGCATGCGCGGGCGGGCGGCCTCCCCGCCTGCCGCCCTGGGCTAGATGAAGGCGAGCGGCGGCGGGGCTGCCAGACGGGCGGCCGGCGGCGGGGCTGTGTGTGAGTGCGTGTGGTGTGTGTCTCGGGGGGGCGGGGGCTCGCCGCGCCGTGGCCGGCGACCTGAAAGAAATAAAAGGATCGGGATAATAATCGCAATAATAAAATAAAGAGAAAAGGGAAAGAAAAGAGGGAGGCGAGAGAATAAGGA
>VZRU01010381.1:368204-397193 GCA_013398155.1 Pedionomus torquatus
TTTTTTGTTGTTTTTTTTTTTCTGATGCTACTGAGCTAGCTTAGTATTTTCTCTCTTCCATGTGCAATTCTTCCATACATGCTTTATTGTGGCTACAGCATAATGTCAAAGGCTGTACTTCCTGGCTAAGTACATAAGATGCATTAATGATGACAAAGATGAGCTATCCAAGGTGAAAGGTCTTCTAAGTCAGACTGGATAAGGTAGCTTACGGGGTTTCAAGAAGCTCATGTTTGTCTCGAGTATAATCTATTACCTATTTAGGTTTTCAAGTGTTCCTCTTCAGAGTGGAGACCAGGATTTACTTTTTTTCCCCAAAAATATTTGTTGGTTTGCTGTTCTTCTTAGTCACGTGTGGCTTTGCAACTAACTCTTATTTCTCTTTTGCAGAGATCCTACACACTACTTGTGGAGGCATGGGATTACAATGATAACTCTACTAGTGAGTATTCATTGCTCTGGTTTCTTTTGTTTGGACACCTTGATTTCTTGTCTGCTGGAAACCTTTTGGTAGCCTAACCAGCCCACTGTGAATAGAGCACGAGGGGAGGAAAAAGCTCTCCCCAAGGCAGCAATTGAGAACATCTGCTCCAGGCTCTGCAGCAGCCTCTCCCTCACACTGCCTGTAGAGGGTGAGTAGCTCACCCACCTAGGCACCAACAGTGTGATGCCTAAAAATAGATGCTGGTAATTCCCTCTTTCTCCTTCAGGAGAATAAAAGCCACAGGGTTTCTTCAGGTATGTGCTTGTTTGTTTGTTTTACTAGGAGTTATATATGGAAGCCTAAGTCTTGTTGACTTGGGACATCTCTCTAAACTATGTATTTCTCAAAACTGAACATGCTGCTTTTTGGGGGAAAAACAAAACAAAAAACAAAACAACCAAAAAAAAAAGAAAAAAGAGGAAAAAAAAACAAACCAAAACTGTTCTGCTGTTACTGAAGTAGGTTGGCAAAATCAGCTCTATTTTCAATCTAAGACTTAAATAATGTGTGGTAAAAGCCACAGGAGAAAGCATGAATCTGAACTCATAAACCTTCTGTTGACACAACAAGCCTTTTTCCTTTAACAAAGAAGCAGCAGCACTATGGCCCATCTTTGACTACAAGAAACTGTTATAGGATTTGTCTGCTTTGGAATGCAAGCCAACATCCACACAGTAACAAAATGGACTTCATGCTTCACTAAAGAAGGGCCTTGTGCACAGTGCTATGGTTTTATATTTTAATTGGTGAAGAGAACGCTATATGGAAACTGCCTTTGAGTCTGGGAACACACACTCACAATCTGGTCTTTAATATTTTCTTCTTATTATTATTTTGTTTAAAATATACTTGGGGTGTCCTATTAGTTCTTAGTTATCCACTGCAGACAATGTGACCTGTCTATGATAGCCATGGTTTTGCTCTATAACCTGCCACTGGCAGGCCCTACACCAGCATAGTCATGGAGTGGTGGCTGGGAGATTTCTTGGCTGTTGACTATGGAGTGTTTTATGGAGGAGCAGAAAATAGATTGCTGCTGCAGCAGAGTTTTATTAAAAATGGGAGATGCCTGAATTCAAAATGAAGGTCTTGTTTACAGTAGGATCTGAGAGTTTTTCAGACTGGGTCTCTGCCACTTCTGCTATTATTAGAGCTCATCTTTTTTTCATGAAACAACTGCATTTCCAAAGCTATACAATGAATCCTTTCTTTGCTTTCATGTTTGGGAAGTACAGTTTTCTTCAGACAAAGTTGCCTCATTTCTTAGCAGTGCATTTGACCAAGTGCAGACATGTTCTTATGTATGTTCCTGATTTGCATTCCCAATCTAGCTTTGCTGTCACACATCCATCTGTAGGTCACTTCAGTCACTGTACGCACAAAGCTTTTCCTTTGTACTGCATCACTGTATTTACAGTCAGCTTTGCCATCACTGAAGAATAAGTCTTGAAGAACTAGTTAAGAAAATCATTAGAATTAAACAATCATCATCATATAGAGTGATGAGTTTGTTTGGGGTTTTTTGTTGTGTTTTTTTTCTTTTTTTGATGTCTAGGATTTTCTTTTACCCTTCTGAGTCTGTGAGAGTTCTCAAAAGAAATTAAAAACATGAGTTTAATAGGCACTGTGTAACTTTTCAACAGCTCTAGCATCTTCTGATCAATGCAGTCCTTAGGAGATCCTAGAGTGGATGCTTCCTTCCCCCCTCTACATTCCACTCCTCCTACGTTCCCTTTACCACATACTCTCTCTTGTCTCTCTTCCAAGAGCAGCTTGCAGTTAAATTCTGGCCCTGTTGAAGCTGATGAGAATTGTGCTTTGTTGGAGCCAAGATTCAACTTAAATGGTTTTCTTACTCTGGTTCTTGTCTAGATGCCATCTTGCTACTGTCGCTTCATACATAAAGCTAATGGGGCTGACATTGCATCTCAAACTATGTCAAAGAGCTATTGTAAATTACTGGTATCGGTTGCATGTGAATTCCATTTGGGCATGAGAGACTTCGGCACAATGTAAACCAACCCATAGCTGGAAGTTGTCTGAAACAAAGACTTTCAAAAATAACCAGTGTCCCTGGCCACCCAAACTGTTTAGGGGCATCTGGGCTTATTGTTTTCTTTCTGATGATGGGTAGTTATAACTTCCAGAAACTGGAGGAGCACTGAAAAGCAAAGGTGGGCAGTCAAAATGGCCATTTTCCCTGTGCCTAAAACCTCTGATACAGTTGCTCACCAAAGAAAAGGATGGATTAAGAGCTTGGAAGTGTAGCCATGAAAGTGAACGAAACCAACCAACTCTCTGACAGCAAAGTGCAGAGCGTAAAGATGTACAGAAAGCCTTTGTCTTCCACTTCTTCAGTTTCTAATTGGTTAATGTTTCCTGTAACTTTTCTATCAGAGCATGGCATCCTGAGTCAGATGATGTCAGGGGAGTTAGGAAGATGGCTTTCTCTCAAGCCTTCTGCTTTTTATTTACTTAACTAGTCTGCTGCTTTGGGATTGCTTGCTACAAAGCATTGTTGCAATGCCTTCCCTGAAGCCTGGGTCAGCAGGCTTGTGTAAGTGCGCAGTGACAGGTGGGAATAGGGAAGGGTGGAGAAATTTTTGTACAAGAAGGAACATGCCAATACTTCGTTGTGAAAACTTTGGGTGATGGCTAATGGAAAGGGATCTTAAGTCTGTGGGACCTTACTTGAATTCAAATGTATGGTGGTAGTTTGTAGCATGTCTCAAACAAAAGGTATTTTTAGCCATGATCTAAAGTGAAATCACTGCTAGTTTTCATGTGCACCTCTAAAAAAATAAAGTATAGTGAACTAATAAGGATGTTGCCATTTGAGCTCAGCCTGTGGTTGAGGGCTCAAAAGAGCCAGTGGCTGAAGTGCGATGTCATAAGCATACAGCAAGGGCGTGCTTCCTAATGAGCAGGCAGATAGGGGAAGAGTGATAGAGCAGAGACAAGAGGAAAGATCTCTTTTCCAAGGCGTTTGTTTTTCTAGTGCCAAGGACTGAAATAGCTGTCAGTGGTATATTCCCAACGGGGAATGGGAAAAGACTGGAAAAGCAAGAGTGTGTATGTGGAGGGGGGGAGCAGGGGGTGAGTGTCGGTCCCCTTTTCTGCCACTTACAGGAGAAAAGGATAGAGTTGTTTTACTCACAAGAAACGGAATGTCTTTATGCACAGAGTTGGTATTTGGGGAAATGCGTTTGCTTTCCAACTGTGCTGTAGATCAGGTTGTAATCTTGGCAAGTACAGCAAAGCCATCTCTAGCACGCATGAGTGGAACTATAATTGCTTGACTAGCCCCATTCAAGGCGAATAGATATGCATCTGCTTAAGTACCTCTTAGAATTAGTCAGTAATCTTGTTGATGAGATCTAAGAGCCTTACACCTGCACAGTACAGGACACGATATTGCTCTGGATATACCAGTATGGGAAAGTCCTTAGGCATCTGCATTACTTGTGAATGGCATTGAAGTTAATAAAGGCCTGCATGCATTTGAAAATCTTACACGTATATGTGGGGTTGGGGGCTTAGTGCCAATGAATAATGAAAACTGATTTAAATGGAAAATATTATAGAACCAGAAATACCAGAAGGAGAGTTGTTGTTGCCCTTAATTTCACAGTGCAAACACTTCACAAATACTGTAGTCTCATGCAGGGGATGCCCCCTGAAAAGGTTAAATGCTTACAATGTCTGCGTATTGACACTCCTCTGTGCTTGTGCAGCAGGTGCTTTGACCTAACCGTATTTGAAACTGCAGACAAGCAGGCAGGATCTAGTGGGGAAATGGTAATGTGTATCTGAGGCTTGAGAAGTGTGGCTGGAAGTTCTCTTTGAAAGCTACAAATCAAAGGTCCTTAGCAATCCTTTTGAAAGTATTTTAGTTTAAAACCTGCCAGTGTGGTGTCTTGAGCTTTATGTGGCAACTTCATTAGTCTTCAGTTCTGCCTTATATAAAATCCCCAAACTTTCTTTTGTAATTGTTGGAAGAACAAGCTGAACATCTGTATGTTTTAATTTTTAACACTAGAATGTGCCAGGACTTCACATGCTGCTTCCTAACATAATTGGCAAACTGTCCTTCTACCTAAAATTCTTCTGTTGCTGGATTATGCTCCCATATACAGAACAGTGTAGCCTGCGTACTTATTTTTTGGGTTTGTACTATGTCTGCAATGATGTTTTGGCTGTTTTATGATAAACTTTCACTGAGCAGTCAAGTGCTTGCTAGCAGCAGGTCATAAGGCAGTGTCAGATCATTTAAGTCACAAGACCTGGACTACAAAGTGAAATACCACAGATACATACAATGTTCTGAGCTAATGTGAAATATTATTATTTCAAGCCATAATTTAGATAGTTGTAGGGCTATAAAAGCCAGAAGATTTTTGCTGGACCTGAATGTCAAGTGCAAAGTCTAAACTTTGAAATACTCTATAGCAAGAGGAGGGATCTATAGCACACATATACAGTAATTCAAATTCCCTGCTTTGAGCTCTGGTAGTCTTGAATTTTTAGCATCAGCTAATATCCGAAGAGAGAACATCCATAGCATTTCTCAGCCAAAACCTGGTGAGATCACTGATGTTGACTGATGCCAGAGTTAGTTGTTAGTTTTCAATTTTTTGTTTACACCAGAGTCACAGAAAGCTGCAAATCTTTTTGTGGTGACATTGCTTTATTAGGCTATTGCAGTATGATGTTTTCATAAATATTCCAGTTAAAAACAAAACTAGTACCATTAATGGAGAAGCCTAGAAAACCATCTGTTGCACCAATGTGCAATAGATGTACCAATCTATTGCAGCTAAGCTAGAAGTAAAAGCAGCTGAATTTTCTTTAATCGTGACCTGTATGATTCTTATTGGGTGTCCTTCCAGTGCAAAAGAGATAAGTGACTGGCAGGAACCTATCAGTCTCTTTTGATTTCAAGCTTTGTTCAGTTTGATAATGCTGCATGTGTGTTTCAGTTAATGGTTTGTAGCTCCAGGGCAGCCTTATCTTGCTTTCTAAAACAGAAAATTAATAAAACCAACTGTCTGCCTCAGTCTGCCTACAAAGCTAGAGAGCTATGATGTGGGAGGTAGTGATACCTAAATGAAGTGTTAACTCTGACATCTCTTCTAACTTCTAGATCCCGATCGCATTATTGAGAAGGCATCCCACTCTGGCATGATCAATCCAAGCCGTCAGTGGCAGACTTTGAAACATAACGCAGGAGTTGCACACTTTGAGTACCAAATCCGTGTAACTTGTGCAGAGCATTACTATGGCTTTGGCTGCAACAAGTTTTGTCGACCAAGAGATGATTTCTTCACTCACCATACCTGTGACCAGAATGGCAACAAAACCTGCTTGGAAGGCTGGATGGGACCAGAATGCAACAAAGGTTTGTGATGAGTGCTCAACCCCTAAACAATCAGTAGGCTGGCATAGTATTTGAGTGCATCATATCCGAGTTGCAATTCAGTGGTCAGTTTGTGCAGGCAACAGGGCTGATGGGGCAGCAACTAACTCTTTACACAGGGAGTTAGGGGCAGCAGAAGACTAGCTTCTGCCTTGTTTTAAAATCTTGGGGAGGTCTGACAAGTGCAGGACACTTAGCAGATATATTCTTTCTCTGATTATCCATGTCTTTGCCCTTGGGAGGAAAACCCAGCCCATTGACTTCAATGGGAGTTCTGCTGCTGACTTCAAAAAGGATTTCCCCCTTGGTGCAGAACTTCAGGACAAGCAGGAAGGAGAGACTTGTTTTAGAGCTGACCTGGCAAGCGTGAAGCTTTGATGCTTGAAAAGTCCCAGGGTGTTTATTCTGCCCAAGATTATGTTTATTAGGGAATAGCAACTTTCTAGGTAGCTTCAGAAGAGGAAAGCAGCACTCTGAATAGGAACAGGCTATCAGTGCGTTTTGCTGACTGAGTTTTCCTGTAATTTGAATTGACGCTTACCTGAATATCCTGTCTGTTCAGAGATATGGCTCAAAAGTGATTCCAGAGTATTTAAGAGTTGCTTTGAATTAGATGTAAAGCCAGGGAGAGTGACAGAGAAAGGAGGAAACCTGAAGGCTCGAAGAGACATGAGTTCTCTAAGGGGAGAGGGTTTCTCTTGCATAAAAACAACACTTTGAACAAATTAGGTATGATTCCTCTGCAAAGCCAGCTGGTAGATTTCCTGTCTTGGTTTTCCTTACAATAGACTTGGTATGAGAGACTTATTAAAACCTTGGATTTAGTAGGATTACAGAGCTGGCTAGAATCATCCCCACTAGTGTGAGGATGCAGGAAGCAGGCAGCATGCTGATACTCTTCTTTTCTGTTTTAACAGCTATTTGTCGTCAGGGATGTAGCCCCAAGCATGGTTCTTGCACAATTCCAGGAGAGTGCAGGTAAATGCTCCCTCTCCCTCCTTGTTTCCCCCCACCCCCCCTAGATAAACAAATGATGCTAAACACAATTGGATCGGGTGGGGAGGGTGTCTTTGGAGTCATGTTTTTGACCAAGGCACATTATTCATGCGGACTTCCCCAGAATAAGGGGTGAAAAGGCTCAACACCACCCCCGGTTTCTTCCATCAGTAGGGAAGTCAAGCATTCTTTAGGATGAGATTAGTTAAATCTCTCAATTCCTTTACCATTGTGAGCCAGGCTCCAAGTGCTGAGAGGTTAATAGCTGGGATGAAATCATGACAGTAGGCTCCAATGAATGCAGAATCTTGCTCCCGTGCTTTGAAGCCTATTCTGTCCTGGCATGGAGACAAGGAAAAACACAATTTATCTGTAACTCAACAATTTAATATTTGGAATGCCTCAATTTACAGTACAGGGATGTTTTCTGCTTTACTAATAGAGGATTAATGGATATTGAATGCAGACATTCTTTATCAAAAAAATGGTTGTAAGTTGCTTCATGTAACATTTTAATATATCTGTAGATGTGATAGAGAGCTGAGGGCTTCTGAGGTTACAAAATCTTGATATTGATCCTCTATAGGAAGGATTCAAAATGAAGTTTGGGTATTCATGAATAGAACTCAGAAGTCTGAAGTAACAGAAAGTTAATTTTTCTACCTAACAAATGTTGGTGGATTCTCTATTGCTGGAAACTTATATTAAGCAGACTGCTTTTCTTTCTAGATAAGCTGTAGTTCAAACAAGAACTAAATCTGGGGTGTTGGTCAGACTGTATTATATAAAAAGTCAGCCTAAATAATCACGGTGGCTCATTCTTTCTCTCTGTCCCTGTAATATATGCTTCAAAACCAACAAAAATACCCAACAAAATGATTAAGAAACACATACTGGAAGTGAGTGAGGTAGGAAGTAACTTATCTTCTACAAGAGATGTGGCAAAGTCAAGCTGCAAGATGGACTGTTGTCCATCTAAAAAGTGATTTTAATGTTTAGCAGCACTGATATATTCTGGTTAAGCCCCAGAACACCAAATCTAAATCTTTTTTTAATTAAAAAAAAAAAAGGGAGAAACTTCCTACTACTTGATAGGCTATCAGGGGACCAGATGGCAAGAGGAGCATATCAGTCAAGGCTACCAGTGATTTGTGCTTCTGTCATCAGAATAAACATGCCTTGTAGGGGTTGCCATCTCCTAGTCCGAACAACAGGCTTTGTTTCCAGATTTTTTTTTCTTTCCTTTCTCTTTCTAAGTCTTTCTAAGTCTCTTTTACCTCCCACTCACTGCCCAGACATGCACTAGTGCTCTTATTTACTTAAGGTGCAACTTTCCCACACTTGATTTGCATAGTCTTGAAACAATGCTGTCCTTCTGGTGCTTTCAGATAACTTGGCAAGCAGAAGTCAGACCAATATCTTTAAAGTGAACACAGAAACAAGATTCCATTTTCTTTTAAGTTTTGATGAGTCATATAGCGTGTATGTTACAAATGCAGCAGAGGTTAAAAATAACATCCCAGAAGAAACTGCTCTGGGTTCTGGTACAACAGACAACTTGCAAACGTTCTTAAAATACCCTTTTCTCTTTTGGTGCGAGTCACTTTCTTTTAAAGCGGGCGAACCAACAAAGCCATAGTTACTCATGAACCCCTATACAAGGAAAGTTAACTTTAAATTTCTCACGAGAAACTGCTGCACACGTACTATTAAACAAGAATTATCTTTTTCTGGAATTGATATCTAATTTTTTTTTTAAATGCCCATAGCCATACCCAATTTTGTTTCTTAACACTTTGAAGCTCATGTTTGAAGAAAGTCGTATCTTTGGCTCTAAAGTTCAAGGCTTTTTTTCTGAGTTGGGTTTTCTTAAATCATTTCTCTTTACGCTTCTTTTAAAGAAAACAACAAAAATACAATTTGATTTGCCAGAAAGGAATAAAATTCTCGATGTGGATACCTCTTTTTGCAGGTGAAGTCCCTTGTTTTTGCTTGTGTGCAAGCTCACAGGCAAGTTGCTATGAATGTAATAGATTAAAAGCCTATGTTCCTAAATTTTGATCTTTGTGCGTTATTACTATATTCCATATACAAAAAGATTTTCCAAGAGCTACTTCAGAGGGTTTGTTTTGCCTGATCTGATTTTCTTTCATGTTCATTGCACACAAAGACGCTAGATTTTTTTTATTAAATTGGACTAGCTTTTTTTTTTAATGCACAAACTAATAAGAATTTCGCATTCACTTTGAATAGGCTGCCATTGAAATAGCTATTAAACAAAAAAAGTTAATTAGGATGCAGTTTGTCACCTGAGATTTTTTAGAAGGGAAGTCAGACTTACCACTAGCTGTGTGTGATTACCCAATGGATAGATCTTTCTAGCTTTTTCCCATGAGAAGAAATTGCATGTAGAAGAATGGTGGGGGGTTTTATAAATAGAAAGCTTAGCTGACTTCTGTGCAGAAGAGGTTTGTTTTCATAATTTAAAGACGGCTTAGTGCATAATTGCTGCTGATCAATTTCTCTCAGCATCTGTAAATGAAATACAGTACCTCAACAAACCCTTGCTTTTCACTTTCAACTTGTTTTCCTTGTTTCTGTCTATAGACGCACTTTAATTTGAAGAATCCTTGGTCTGCCTTGCCTAGTGAGAACTAAAGGAAAGCTAAAATGAGCTTTCCCATAAGGGGGTTTTACTTTAAAAGAGCATCTTCCTCTTAAGTATGGAATTCAGGTAGCTCATTGATAGTATCAATAAATAATTTTAAATAATAAATTATTTTCAGACATGAAATTAAAGTTTCTCAGAATTGGATGGTTGAGTTATTCCCTGAGAAGAGCTTACTGTAAGTCAGACTCTGAAATACAGACAACACATGTGAAACCCTGATGTGTGTTGTTTTCTCTCATCACTTACTGTAGCCCATTCCATACTTACTCATGTCTCCTAGGTAAGAATAAGGTTTGTTTCTAATAGACCAGAGAACTCCTAATGCTTTGATGCTGCCTGGCTGAGGGCTGAAAGTTGGTTTTTATGGTTTTGTTTGTCTTCCTGCAGACAGCATGGCTGAAATGCCTGGAGCCCTGTATTTGTGAGGATCTCTAGATAATTATTGTTTCCACTGACTACACCTCCCCCCCAATTTATAAAGCACCCTGTCAAAGTCCAGAGATTGATTTGTAGCGCACACCCACCCTCTCTGCCACATTTGTATGAGGCTCCAAGAGAGTATTGTGCTGAATGGTCTCATGCTGGTTCTCTCTGAACAGTTATTCTTTTGTCAGGATGCTGGTTACAGAGACCTTGGCAAAACTACTTAAATGTTTGTTTATAAGAAACCATTAAACCTTGAATAGCTTCTTCCTTCCCCTCGTCCTGCCTTCTCCGTCACCTCCCCAGTCTTTCTCCAGGCTTTGGAGTTTCACGCTCATTCTACACAGAGTAATTCTAACAGGTTTTTGGTTTGTTTCCCTGTTCTGATTCTCATTTTTTTCTTTTTTTTTTTTTCTTCCATTCTCCCCCCTTTGCCGCTGTCCTTAAACGAAGGTGTCAGTATGGATGGCAAGGCCAGTACTGTGATAAGTGCATTCCACACCCAGGATGTGTCCATGGCACTTGCATTGAACCATGGCAATGCCTCTGTGAAACCAACTGGGGTGGTCAGCTCTGTGACAAAGGTATGCTAATCTTATGCATAGCCAACTGTAGCACTTGAATTTTAACACTAGCAGACTCATCAAGAAGAGAGTGTATGTCAGACCAAATAACCCAGCCTCTTGAAACATGGTGGGAGTCTTGTGTCCATCAGCTACTTAGTGTTGTCTCCTCTGCTGTTCTGGCATTGTTAGCATATGCGCTTAACTTTTTTCTGCCCTGCTGTTGTACATGGATGTATCTTGTAAAGTCTGTAGAATGATGGAATAAAGCATGCGTGTGGCCATGTTTCTGTTCTCTTCTAATCAAGGCTTTAATACTTCCCGCCTCTTGCAGATCTGAACTATTGTGGAACCCACCCACCCTGCTTGAATGGCGGTACCTGCAGTAATACTGGCCCTGATAAGTACCAGTGTTCCTGCCCTGAAGGCTACTCAGGACAGAATTGTGAAATTGGTAAGTGTTTGATGTAGCCACTGAGCTGCCACTTGGCAGTTAATTCTTGACAGCTTTTAGTAGCTGGTTGGGGATATATTTTATGAGGTTGGGGAAAAGTCAGTTTCTAATATTAATTATGATATCAGAGCTGGCTACAAAGATCCAGACTTGCTCATTCATGCTTCATCACGAGCAGTTGGTTATCTTTGAACATCAGCCTTCTGCGCACTGGAGAGTTCACTATAAGTTACCTTGTCTGGCTCTGACTCAAACAGGAGGAAGTCAGTGTGTTAACAAATCTAGTGCAGAGGATGACTTCCTAATGGCTGGTAGCTTTTTGAGTCACAACTCTCACAGGAGTGTAGTATGTCAAGATCAGCGATGGTGTGTCCAGAGTAGAAGCGTATGGAGGGAACAGGGTGTGGCTTCTGGTGATATTCCTATAGTCTATTATAACATCGCTGTCCTGGTGCAGCGGAGCACGCCTGCCTCTCTGACCCTTGTCACAACGGAGGAAGCTGCTTAGAGACATCTACGGGATTTGAATGTGTGTGCACGCCTGGCTGGGCTGGACCAACTTGCACTGATAGTAAGTCCTTTCAGAACAGAATTTAAAATGTGCTAGTTTGATCAGTCTTGGATCAGTCTTTCTTTAGATCAGTCTTTCTAATCCCTGATAAACTTAAAGGGCAGCCTGCTTAACCTTTCCCAGCTTCAGTAGTGGTTCTTGGCAGCCATTTATACCACAGTGCACTCTCTTCTCCTGCATGCCAAAGCTTTTATTAAATGTAAGGGGACAGAATAACCAACAGTTTCTTTAAAGCAGCACAACACTGTTTGTTTTTTTTAGTGTTTTTTTTTTTAGCATTCTGGCAAGTTGTTAAAATACTGTTTTGAGAGACTTGCTGGATCAAAATCAGATTTTTGTAGAACAACCATGGATGTAAACTTCTTCCTCTGTGCTTTGAACTCCCTTTCACACTATTTTTAAAGGAGGCTTTTGCTAAATTCAGAGTACCCCTAGAAATTCTGAGCAGAAGTCCTGTTGCCTTTCTGTTCCTCAGGGCAAATCCTAGTAGCAGCAAATCAAGTTTGTCAGTTACTGATATTGCCTGTTCAGGAACAGAGCTAAGCCTCTCCTTAATCTGCGTTACAGATATTGATGATTGCTCTCCAAATCCCTGTGGTCATGGAGGAACTTGCCAAGATCTAGTTGATGGATTTAAGTGTATTTGTCCACCTCAGTGGACTGGCAAAACATGCCAGCTAGGTGAGAACTTCTTTTCTCTTCATCCAGTGTTGCTCTGGGAGGCGGAAGATAAATGCAAGAGGGATCATAGCGCATCAACAAGGGCGATAATGCCCTTTGTATTAAGCATGTTTATGGTTCTGAAGCCTGTAGACATATTCTGACTGAGACAATTAAGTGCTAGTTTTGGCAGAACTGGGGTCTAGAACAGTCTTGAAGCATTGAGTGGCTTCCTTCTGTCATTGTTTTGTTGATGCATGCTAGCAGTTGAAGGAAATAGTTAACAAAGCCAAACAGCCATACTCTAAACCATAAATGAACTGGAAAGGGTGCGTGTGTATGCCTTCCAGTCCTGCCCCCACATGTATTTCTTCCTTTAGCCTGTGAGAAAGTTGCTGTATCTTTTCAGCTATGTCGACTCCTACAGACCAAGGAGTTCACAGCTGGGTTCTAAAATGTGGATGATTTCATGAAGAATGAGCTGTCTGCATTCTTTACACAACATGCTCAATGACCAGGCTGCAGTGCTCCTCCTTGAATATGCTCTGTTGAGATCAGGGGAGAGTTGCTATTAATGAGTAGCAGTGTAATTATCAAATAATTAGTGTGGCCTGTATGTTCTAATTGCAGAGAAATTGAAAGAGACTGATGTGTGATTAACTTTTCTTCGTTCAAGTTGCGCTAATCCATGCTGTATATTACAAGCTCTTAGATCTGAATGACTTGCTGATTATTGCTGTGAAAACTGGCTGTAGGATTTTTTTTTCCTTCCCTCTGCTTGCCCTACAAGGCCTGCATTTGGCCATTCATGTTGTTTTTTCAGATGCGAATGAATGTGAGGGCAAACCCTGTGTCAATGCCAACTCCTGCAGGAACCTGATTGGCAGCTACTATTGTGACTGCATTACTGGCTGGTCTGGCCACAACTGTGATATAAGTAAGAGTCTATATCTTTGGTCTTATTAAAGGCTGACCATGTGGGTACACGTATATATATACACATGCCACTGAGTTCTAAGCTCAGATGTAGACATCATGCAGAGTCCCAGTGGCTGATGTTTTTAGAAAGGGAGTAGGTGGTGTGCAATGAAAATACACAACTCTATCAAACTCATTAGTCCATAACGTAGCTATATTCTGATAAAGTGACTAAAACAATGATGTGAAGTCTCACCGCCTCTAGTAGAAGAATCATGAAAGGTTCCCACCCATTATAATAACCTTATCTCAAGGAAGGCATGCAGGAAACTTGACAAAAGGTTTATCTAGCTGCAGTTTTAGAGACACTTGAACTCTGTATCTAGTGTAAATACATTTTTGCCTTCTAACCATGCTAATTTTATTACAGATATTAATGACTGTCGTGGACAATGTCAGAATGGAGGATCCTGTCGGGTAAGCCATTCTAGTTCTATTTTGGTTTCCATGAGACTTGCAACAGTAACAAAAACATTTGAGTCTACAGACAAAAATAATGTGGAAAGTAGCAGTTAGGTGGTATAAATTGTCATTTCTTTGATTTGGGGGGAGGGGCTGTATCGTGTTACAGCATGTCGGGGTATGGCTGTAGAACAGCAAGGGCAAAAAATATAACTGTGATTAAATGACTCGTTTTCATTGCTGGTGTCACCAGTGAATGGGCTGGTTGTTGAGCAAACTACCTATGCTAAATGTAGATATTCCACTAGAACACACGGATTAATGTATCCTGCCTGGAAGTTAAGAACATGATACACAGTACTGGCTTTATTTCATACACACTCCTTCCCAAATATTCTTGCCTTAATTTGAGCTGATTTCTTTTGTTGTTGTTGGACATAATAACAGAATATTTTGTGTTTTAACTGTCATCTTTCACTTTTTTTTTCTTCTTTTTAATAAGAGTATATCAAAAGGGAGGAACAAAATCTTAACTCTAAACTTTCTTGTTCCTTCCCAGGACTTGGTTAATGGTTATCGGTGTATCTGTTCACCTGGCTATGCAGGAGATCACTGTGAGAAAGACATCAATGAATGTGCAAGTAACCCTTGCATGAATGGGGGTCACTGCCAGGATGAAATCAATGGATTCCAATGTCTGTGTCCTGCTGGTTTCTCAGGAAACCTCTGTCAGGTAAGAAGCATGGGTGAAAGGCAGGCCCTCAGCCAGTGATGTTTCTACCACCACTCAGGATCTGTACACTGAATGCCTTGCATCCAGTGAACCATAGTATAAAGTTGTACTTGATATCGCTGTCAGTCTGCCAAGAAAGGGCTTGATTAATATATACTGGGGGGAGGGGGGAAGAAACCAACAGAAAACCCTCATGGGCTGCTGAGGATTCTTTTTGTTAAACAGACCGCAAATTGTTTGCATGTCAGGTTTTGTTGTATGCTAACTATTAACTTTCAGTGCCTGCTTAATATCAAGAGTGCTATCTGCTCAAACAGTTGCAAGTCTAACTAAACTCTGTGTGTTATGAACAATTCATTGAGGCAGCAGATAAAAAGGTCAGATTCCACAATGTCTGCCTGTCGTAGTGAGGGAAAGCTATGATAAAACCTCTGTTTCACTCAGCCTCCCCCCTCTGCTTTTTCTACCCCCNCTTACAGCTGGACATAGACTATTGTGAGCCAAATCCTTGCCAGAATGGTGCCCAGTGCTTCAATCTTGCTATGGACTATTTCTGTAACTGCCCAGAAGATTACGAAGGAAAGAACTGCTCCCACCTGAAAGATCACTGCCGCACAACTCCTTGTGAAGGTGGGCGTTACCTTGCAGGTGAACGGGAATGACTGACAATAGTTCCTGCCCCTCCCTTGGTGGTAGCCACAAGGTATCTCTGATAGTGCAGTCAGTAGAGCAGTCATTGTGTAAAGAGGCTGAATTTTGCCGTGTGCCTTATGCCACTATTTGTATAAGAAGATGAGTACTGTTTGTAAATATCAGTGTTGTGTCAATGTGGACATAAAACACGTGTAGCAAATAACCTGCCTTGCTGAATTTATTCTAGGCCATGGATGTAGTCCAGCAATCTTCAGATAAGATGCTGTGATTATTTTATGGACAAACACTTGATACAGTCCTTTTATTTTAAAGCAGCAAGCGTATTTGGCACTATTTAAGTTTATGGTTGGATTTGGTGATTTTGAAGGGCTTTTTCCAACATAAACGATTCTATTATATGCCTGTCTTTTAAACATCCATCACTGGAAATTAAAATGTTGCTCTTAGCTTAAGAAATCAAATAGAATGGGTAATACTCACACAGGTCTGTGCTTTTTCTGCAGTAATTGACAGCTGTACTGTGGCAGTAGCTTCTAACAGCACACCAGAAGGGGTTCGTTATATTTCTTCAAATGTCTGTGGTCCTCATGGAAAATGCAAGAGCCAAGCAGGTGGAAAGTTCACCTGTGAATGCAACAAAGGATTCACTGGCACCTACTGTCATGAAAGTAAGAGCTTTTACTGTCCCCTACTCTTCTTTGGGAAAAAGACTCCATCTTTTCCTCCTGGATTGCTGTAAGGTCTCTTTCTTGCAACACAGTGAACCTTGAAACTGCTTTAAGTTTTCATATCCTGCTTGGGCGAGGCAGATCGGAATTTGCTAGGCCTTGGGGAAAGTTCACAGTAATGAACCTTCTGGCCTTGAATTGTATGTTTTTAAAAACCTTATGTATACAAGGTCTGAGGTAGTTAATAGTGAGTGGGGTTTAACATGGATCTTAAGGACTCCTGATTTTTTTTTTAACTTTTTTTTTTCTTAAATACCAATTATTGAGTGATAGGCTCATCACTGTGTACTATTTTTTTCAGCTTTTTTTCATCTCGCTTACAACTGTTCCTCTCAAAATAGTCTGTTATAACAAGATGACTTCTAGTTTGTTTTTTTTTTTCTTCCCTCCCCTCTCTTCCAAACTGTTGCAGATATTAATGACTGTGAGAGCAGTCCCTGTAAAAATGGTGGCACTTGTATCGATGGTATCAACTCCTACAAGTGTATTTGTAGTGATGGATGGGAAGGAACATACTGTGAAACAAGTAAGTTTACCATTCTTCAGCATGCAGAAAGATCTCTTGCGAAAACATCAGGAAGGAATGGCTGGTCTTGTCTTTAGGAGAATATTGACTAATACCAATTCAACAAACTCTTCTTCAAAGGCTGCTGAGGACAAGGTGTCCTTCTGGTCTGGTGTGGCCTTTTTCTTTTTTTCTTTTGTTTGTTTGTTTGTTTGTTTTTCTTTCCTTCTGTTCCTCTTACCCCCTTCCCTGCCCCACTCCCACCCCAGCCCAGATCCCAGGCTTTTAAATGGGAACTAAATGCAAGTTAGAAAACTGAACTGGGAGTAGAAGCTGGCTCTCTTACTCTTCAATTTTCTGCTCTACCCTTTAGATAACTTTCTGTAAGAAACCTTTAGCATTAGTACACACCGATTTAAGAATGGTGTATCTGCCTATCACTCATGTATTTTGTCAGTCTTGGGAAGAGAAGAGGAGTGAGCTCTCAACTCCTGTCCCCTGACTGATAGTTTAATAGGCCTTTTAACTTCTTGTTTACTGAAAGAAGATGCCAAATAAAATAAAAAACTGATGGAATATTCATCATCTCTGTGACAGCACTTAAAGCTTTAAAATACTGACTTAAGTGTTTAATCCATGACTGAAACACAGGCCAAAATTAGGGACAGGACATGCACCTTTCAAGTGTTAAGTCTTGCAGTTCTGTAAACACTGCTTAGCTTGTTTTCTCTCCTTAACATGTATCTAGATATTAATGACTGCAGTAAAAACCCTTGCCACAATGGAGGAACTTGCCGAGACTTGGTCAATGACTTCTTCTGTGAATGTAAAAATGGGTGGAAAGGAAAAACCTGCCACTCCCGTAAGTTGAGCATTTTCAAAACATAACAGGCATGCTCTTCTAGGCTGCTTGAACTTGTCGCATTGCGTGAAGAAAGCCCCGGTATTAAGGATAGTTTTGGTTCTTCACAGGTGACAGCCAGTGTGATGAGGCGACATGCAATAATGGAGGAACATGTTATGATGAGGGGGACACTTTCAAGTGCATGTGTCCTGCAGGATGGGAAGGAGCCACTTGTAATATAGGTAAACACTCCTTAGGATGCAGATGCAGTGCTGAAAAAAACTGATCTCGTGGTTTTGGGTTTTTTTTTTTGGGCTCGGTTTTGATGGCTTTCTAACAATGCAGTGGCAAATCTTGTTTATGTTACAGCAAGGAACAGCAGCTGCCTGCCAAACCCATGTCATAACGGTGGTACCTGCGTAGTCAGTGGGGATTCTTTTACTTGTGTCTGCAAGGAGGGCTGGGAAGGACCCACGTGTACTCAGAGTAAGTTGTCTCTGCTTGAACTTTTCCAGAGTGTTGCTTGATGAGAGCATTGGCTCATCCTGTCACCCTTGGAGTCAAGATTGAAACCAGAAGGGAAAACTTGTTTGATGTGGGCTTTAGCATCACCTGAATCTTTGTTTTTAATGACTTTATGTGATAGAGCCGTGACCTGGGCATGAGAAAGTTGCAAATGAGCTAAGTGGAGACAGATGTTGTCTTGTTTTCTCCCGCATTCTTTTTCTACGAGCAGCTCTGTCTGCTTCCACTTTTTTCTTTTTTTTTTTTTTTTTCCCTTGTTAGATTCTTTACAAGGATATCTTCCTGTGTACATGTGTTCCACAGTATAGTTAACAAATTTTGTGGTAGAAGCCTGGAATCAATTTAGTAGAGAATTTCAGCATATTTTTAAGTTGAGTGAAGTGTAACTTGGGCACTAGGGGAAGTTTTGATCATTCTTTTCTTACAGAAAAGTTATATTAGCCAAAGTCTGCATATTTAATGTTGTCTGTCTTTGCTTTGCAGACACAAATGACTGCAGTCCTCATCCTTGGTAAGTTTAATATGTTTCTTTCATCCTTTTTTTTTTTGTTGTTGTTGACTTAGAATTCTAGATTCTTTTTATCTGTGGCAGTTTCTCTAATGTATATAATGACTTTTCCTTGTAGTTATAATAGTGGTACCTGTGTGGATGGAGAGAACTGGTACCGCTGTGAATGTGCTCCAGGCTTTGCAGGTCCTGACTGCAGAATCAGTAAGTGTTTCAATGGCACGCTCTACTTGGGTTTTTGTCTCTTGAATCTTGTTGCAAGACAGTAATTAAGCGGTAGATCAGATTAATGATGAACGTCCTGTGTCTTCTGTACCTATATCTGTACCAGATATGAGGAAGGCAGGAATTGCACTGAAAAATGAAAGAAATCTTAACGTTCATTCAGCTGGAGCTGAAACCTCTTGATTCAGCTGACTGGGCAAAATGCCCTTCGGAATAGTCTTCGCAGTTAGAATGCATTAAGTGTGGCATAGGCCTCTGCCTGAGACGAAAGAGTGCTAGCCAAAAAACTTGCCAATTAATAATCCACCTACAAGCCCTGAGGTGATGTATGCACTTCCCTGTAATTTAATAATAATTACAGGTAGGACACTAACACTTTTTTTTTTTATCACAACCATGGAAATACAAGTTTCATAGTAGCAGTACAACTGCAAAGGGGTTAGCTGTTGTCATCAGTTGAAGAATCTAGTAGGGGGACAAAACTGGACTATGTCAAAGGAGAGGAAGTGTGTTTGTGTGAGAAGGAAAGTGTCCTTGCCCTTGTAAAGCTTAAGTAGCCATGGGGGTCAAGTTTTGATCTTTCAGTAGCACACAGCAGAAATTTCTAATAACTTGCTCTGAGATTATGCTGGTGCTGCTAATAAGAATCTATTACTGAGTAGACACTAGAAAATGAACCTTGTGGTTGTTTTTTTTTTTCTTTCTGACAAAATAAAAGGATACTACAGAGTAACTCTTATTTCTTCTCCTTCCCAATCACAGATATCAACGAATGTCAGTCTTCACCCTGTGCCTTTGGAGCTACATGTGTAGATGAAATTAATGGGTACCGCTGCATTTGTCCACCAGGTCGTAGTGGTCCAGGATGCCAAGAAGGTATTCCAGATGCTGTTGCTGGCAAAATCTGTATAATTGCATGTTAATAGGTTTGCGGTTGTATGGGTGTTTCTTGGGAGAGTGTTATTTGTCTTCGTTTTAAAGCAAGTATATTTATTGAAGAAGCAAGTTTAGATGAACGTAGGAAAGGGTTGTTTTTCACTTTTTTCCTATTTTAAGTTGATAATTCCATTCAATCTGTCTTCAGTTACAGGAAGGCCTTGCATTACCAGTGTTCGAGTAATGCCAGATGGGGCCAAGTGGGACGATGACTGTAATACCTGTCAGTGTTTGAATGGAAGAGTCACCTGTTCTAAGGTACAGCTGTGCTCTGCATTGGGTCACACTGTCTTCTGTCCTGCAACCAGCGGTTACTTACTGGTATTCATTCTCTTCTAGGTTTGGTGTGGTCCTCGACCTTGTGTCATACATGCCAAGGGTCATAATGAATGCCCAGCTGGACACGCTTGTGTTCCTGTTAAAGACGACCACTGTTTCACTCACCCCTGTGCTGCAGTGGGGGAATGCTGGCCTTCAAATCAGCAGCCTGTCAAGACCAAATGCAATTCTGAGTCTTACTACCGAAACAGCTGTGCCAACATCACCTTTACCTTTAATAAAGAAATGATGGCACCAGTAAGTAGCAGAACACAGCTCTCTACACTGTAGCACATGCATACTTACTTCCCATGGCACAAGACAACTTTTTTAACTGGTAGCACAGTAAAAGCTGATGGTCCTTTATTATCAAAGAAAACAGAATGTATAGAAGTATTAATACAGAATTCTACCCTAAATGCTTTTGTGTCTAGAGAAGAACAAAAGCTGGTTTGGATGGAATTCCACCCCCTCTTCCCTTGAACTCTTACTTCAGGGCAAAAAAAAAAAAAAAAACAAAAGAAAAAAAATGTATATCTGTGTGTTTGTGTGCATGTATATTTAAAAAAGACCAACATCTTTTTTTTTTTTTTGTACCCCCCAGGGTCTTACCACAGAGCACATTTGCAGTGAACTGAGGAATCTGAATATTCTGAAGAACGTTTCTGTTGAGTATTCCATCTATATTACCTGTGAGCCTTCACACTTGGCAAATAATGAGATACATGTTGCTATTGTAAGTATTCCTGGAATATTTTTAAACATCTTAGCAGTTAATTGCTCAGATATGTGTACAACACGTGGATTTCATAAAAATCATAGTTTTTGGCTTTGTCAGCACTTCTTGTGGTTTAGTTTCCATCCCAACTCCCTTTCAGAACGGGGAAGAAATCCTGGTTACATGTGCATACCTGAAAGCTACCATCTGGCAGCAACTGTAACGGGGTAGTAAAACATTTTTCTGTGATAAACCCAAAAGAGGTGCTCAAGAGAGTGTTTGGGGTTTTTTGTCGTCTTTTTATAGATGGAGACAGAAGTTCCATATTGTTTTCTGCCCATAGATGAGCTTTTTGCTTCTTTGTATCTTGCTTTTTTTAAGTACTGAAAGTACCAGGAGCCTTAACTCATGGTAAAAGCTTATTACTCGCAGATTACCCACGCGTTTGATCTGGCACTTGGCATTAATTGTATGACTTCTTCTCTAGTCTGCAGAAGATATAGGAGAAGATGAAAACCCAATCAAAGACATCACAGATAAGATTATTGACCTTGTCAGTAAGCGTGATGGTAACAACACGCTAATTGCTGCAGTTGCTGAAGTCCGAGTACAACGGCGACCAGTTAAAAACAAAACAGGTAAGCTTTTCCTTGTCTCCAAAAGCTCATACGCTTGCCATGACTACAGTAGCTTTTCAAAGAAGGTGAAAGGAGATCTCACTTCTGAGACCTGTAGGAAGTCTGAAAATCTCTGCCTTTTGGCCCTGTTAACAGGAAACAATAAGGAAGCTTTGCACCACAATTGTTTCGGGTGGGTTTTTTTTGTTGTTTTTTTTTTTTCTTAAGGTGTTTTGAAAATGCTCTAAATCAGTGGTCTGTTAAAAGGGCTGCTACTCTTCAGCCCTCTTCATGGAGAAATAAGGAAGAAGTTACGCTGTCTAGCTCTGAAAGCTCCCATGTATTTACCTGGTGATGCCACTGTCCCAGTGCAATGAACTAAATGTTGAGGTCAGAAGTCCCCATTATTAGCTTTGCACATAGGGCCAGGTGTGTGCCGGTATCTCACTGGCAGCCACCAGTGGAGAGAGAAGTGACCGCAGTGGGTATGGAGGCAGATGTTCCCCGGGAGCTGCGGCAGGGGAATGAATGAAGCGTGACTGGCTCTGTGCACATGAGGAAGGCATTTTCCACGAGGGCTATCACATAGCAATCGTGAGTCCTGAACTCATTTTAAACGCCCTGTATTCTAAAAGGGCTGAGATTATCCTTATCTTCTAATTATCTTCTAAGTGTTTGGATCCTAGTGAAAAACTAAGGCTTAAGAACTGAGGTTTATTTTCTTTCTAGGTAGCCTTGACTGGAATACTTGGTCTGCAGCAGGGTTAACTGGTCTTGTGTCTCCTCCAGATTTCCTGGTGCCGTTACTGAGCTCAGTCCTAACAGTGGCCTGGATCTGTTGCCTGGTGACTGTTTTTTACTGGTGCATTCGAAAGCGCAGAAAGCAGAGCAGTCATACTCACACGGCATCCGATGACAACACTACCAACAATGTCAGGGAGCAGCTGAACCAGATAAAAAATCCCATTGAAAAACATGGAACAAATACTGTCCCGATTAAAGACTACGAAAACAAAAACTCTAAAATTGCCAAAATAAGGACACACAATTCAGAGGTGGAGGAAGATGACATGGACAAACACCAGCAGAAGGCCCGATTTGCCAAGCAGCCAGCGTACACTTTGGTAGACAGAGATGAAAAGCCCCCCAACAGCACACCTACGAAACACCCGAACTGGACAAATAAACAAGACAACAGAGACTTGGAAAGTGCACAAAGCCTAAATCGAATGGAGTACATCGTATAGCAGACAGTGGGGTGCTGCCATGCAGGGCCTTTAAATATCATTATAAAGGCACTCAAGAGCTTGTAGTTCTTAAACTGTTGTGTAATATTTGAGTCTAAGGCTATTATTTACTTAGAATCCCTGTGTTAATTTAAGTTTTGACAAGCTGGCTTACACTGGCAATGATAGTTGCTGTGGTTGGCTGGAATACCAAGTGCTGCATTTCACATCTATGCAAAACTAGTCAAAAGTGCCCTCACGTAAATTCAGCTGTAGCTGATACATCACAGAAGCGTTTCATAAGGTCTGACATAGCCTTATTACTCTTCCTTAGTGTTTTTTTCTTTTTTCTTTTTTTTTTTTTCTGCCAGATGTCCCGATTTATACAGTTTCTTTAGAATGATACATTTTATTTATATTTATTGAATTTGAGTTTTTTGTATATTGGTTTTATGGTGACGTACAACTAGTTCTGTATTTGAAAGTGCCTTTGCAGCTCAGAACCACGGCAACTATCAAAAATAAGTTTATTATTTATTTTTTTATTGTATTTTTGTTGGGGACGGGGGGGAACTTGTCAGCAGATGCTGGTAAATGAAGAATTTAAAGAGGAAAATGTGTCAAAAATAGAAGTTTGTATAGATATGTAAATAATTCTTTTTTATTAATCACTGTGTATATTTGATTTATTAACTTAATAATCAAGAGCCTTAAAATATCATTCCTTTTTATTTATATGTATGTGTTTAGAGTTGAAGGTTTTTGATAGCATTGTAAGCTTGTGGCTTCTCTATTTTGAATTTATTTTCTTGTTACATGTTGCCTATATGCCAAAACTAAGGTGTTCCAAAATGGTTTATTTTTAATAGGATGGGCTTTCATGCCTTGATGCTGGTTTTTGTACTATGTCAAATGTTTGAAACACCTTCCATAGTATCACTTTAAGACTGTTTGTAAGTAATGACTGAGGCAGTTTAGATAATTAGACTAGAAAAATTTTTTGCTGCTTTAGACTTGAAAAACGAGTGACAGGCAGAAGAAGCAGTTTAAGGGAACAAAACTGAGCTATTACTTTATGTAGATGAAATGTGAGTGGTTGCATGTAATTAAAATATCAAATTAGTGTGTGAAGTTGGAAACACAGCAATCTTACTTTGTAAATTCTGATTTTTTTTTTTCACCATGAATATGTAATACTGAACCACTTGTAGATTTGACTTTTTTTGTAATCTACTGCATTTAGGGAGTATTCTAATAAGCTAGTTGTTGAATACTTGAACAGTAGAATGTCCAGTAAGATCACTGTGTAGGTTTGCCATAGATTATACTGCCCGCCTTAACAAGTGAGGAAATCGAAGTGCTATTACGATGTTTAAGATCAAAAGGCTTATAAACATAGTAATCTCAGTGGTTAACCATTGAGATAATGAAGATACCTTGTATTGTGATATTAGTGTTATATGAAAATGCATCTTTGATGTGTTGTTCCTGGCAATAAATCTTGAAAAGTAATATTTATTAAATTTTTTGTATGAAAACATGAAAGAGTGTGGAGATTATTGAGCTTGGAGGCACTCCCAATTAGTTGTGCAAAACCAGTGGCAGGTGGTGGTTTATGTTTCCAAGACCCGCCACTGGTTTCAGTGGAGTCAGTTCTTGTTAGGTGATGATATGTTCCCCTCTGGCTCTGAATTGAACTGAAGGGGGTTGAAAGCTGCATGTCCCTTCTTTCCAGTGACTTTTGGCTAACATACTTTCCTGTACTTCTAAGAGGAGGAGGAGGATGTGACTGGAATTGTGCAATGAGTTTACTTTGCATGGGCCAATAAGCTACCACCGGGTAGTAACCAAATCTAAGTAGCTAGGCAAGATACAAACTGCTGACCTGGATAGGAAAGGATCCATAGATTATACTGATTACTAATGGGCAAAAAGTGCTGTGTAAAGCATGAAATAAACTCTTGAAATATTCAACACAACAGCTTCCAATGCTTAAGTTCTGGAGCCTCTCCTGCCTATGAGGGGTTGCTGTCTGGTGTATGGGTTAGCTGTCTGAAGTCTTATTTTAGCATACTTTTGCAATGAAGCTGCCAATTTGTTTTAAGGGGCTAGTAGATACCTGAAGGAACAATTAACAGTGTGTAACAAATGGAATTGAAAATTATTATAAAAATAGCTTCAGGCTGGTTTTTGTACTTCAGTTCAAACCAGTCCACTGCAAGGCTAGGTCTCTTCATCTGTATTTTATTTCTAGGAAATACACAGATACTTTATATCAAGATATATAATGAACACAAACAATGGGATAGTGAGAGAAACTCTATTCTGTACCTTTTTTACAGCTGTCAAATTTCTAACTTTCACTGCACCATGGTGAGAGGACTGCTGTTGCTCTTCACAATCATGCGCCGCATAACTTAAGTACTGGAGAATCATCAGTTTACTGCCTGCTGAATGGGAAGTCAACAAGATTAGCTTCAGCTGACCACTTCAATAATTCCTCATCAAACAAATCCCATGATTGTTTATTTCCTTTTGTTCCTCGACTTCTGCAATCTGCAATAAAGCAAATGGGCTGTGTCTAGAAAAGCCACTTAATAAAATCTTCCACCTGCCTCAGAAGCACAAAGCGGGGCTATTAACTGAATGTTTTTCTGTACTCTTAATGTTGAATTTATACCATCTGCCTGAAGTCTACTGTTCACATAGGTCTCAAATTCAATGATGCAGAAACCGCTGACCGAAACATTTATACCTGAATTTGTAGGAATAAATCTGAGTCTGCCTTCTGTTAAACAGAAGAAAAATAAAAGTAGGGTTTTTGCTAGTTCCTAGGAATATGTATTGGACAGGCGACTTTAAAACCTATTGAGGCAAATTCTATTTACCGAGTTATTAATTTAATATAGTGACAAAGCTGTTTTGATCTCTGAAGACGGTACAGAGCCAAACCTGGGCTCCTTAACTTCAAAAATATGTCAAAGCCTTGGGTGCAGTATTCCTTTCTTTCGAGCACTACAAAGTACTGTATTGACCATGCAGCTGTTTCATTACTGCAATTTCCCCATGCACAACCTATTTTCCCATGTAACTCAACTCATTTCATTGCTATCTCATACTGTTATAAAATTAGAGTCACGCAAGATGTACAGGAGGAAGGAAAGAGAATTCTGAGAAATGGCTATGTTTCTAAATTATGTCCTCATATCTCAGTGGTAGCTTCAAAATCTACATGGGTGAGCATAACACAGAACAGTCTTCCAAAGCCCAGAACCACCACCAAGATGGGGGTTGCTATATGGAGTGTTTTCCATTGTCAGGAAAATAAGCAGAAACATGAAGGCTTTCCCCTTAGAATACCAAGGCACATTTATTTTTGTGGAAATTATACTTTGCCAGTTCACGATTTACTACTCTGGGAAGATACATTCTGTTTAGTCAAGAGAGGTTTCCTGCTGCTACTGTGTGTTTGTTCTTGGGATCCTTATTCATCTAAGAAATGAGAAATCTGGGCTGAGCTGCTGTTTAAACACAGAGGCTTAAATAAATAAATAAATAAACAAACAAACAAATAAATAAAATATTCTTCCCTTCGCACCCTCAGCTTTGGTACCTACAGCTAATGGAACCTGTCAAATCTGGGTTTGGTTCAGCTGGAGCTGAACCACATCAAAGCTGCTGCACCTCCGCATGGAAAGGGCCCATCTTACGGAGAGGTAACGAGCAAAAAGATGCTGATGGTGCACCTTACATCAGCCAAACGTTAACGCCAATGTATTTGTGGCACTGGGGAAAAGATGGCCTTGAGAACAGCTATTTCTGCATTGCTAGTAGGAGTATATGACAGGCAGCTCGTGCTTGTACCTCTGCAGCCCAGCAAGTGTGTAACATACACCAGTTCAGGACCTAAAGACGAGACTGGCATCTTTGAGCACTTTTGCTGATGAAGCTATGTTCCTTTCCACAGAAACAGCACTTGTTCTTGCACCAGCTGACACACCTGCACAGCAAGAGTTAATATCATTAATCAGCTCTCTGCCAAGCTGGAAGATGCACACGGTTACGCTCTCTGTTGCTCCTACAACACAGCCCAGCCCAGCTATTCCTCTACGAGCTCCCTGGTGCGGCTGCTCCAGCCGCCAGCTGAAGACAGCCCTGCCACCTCAACCATCCAGGGACCCAGAGTCCCTCTGGAACAAGCCACAAGGCTTAGTGTTTTTATTAGTGTATGCAAAGATGAGAAGTTCTGACGGGGGAAGTACCGAATTCAGCCTTTTTCTCCCCAGAAGGTGGAAGTGATTGCGCAAGCTGCCCCTCCCCTTTATAAACAGAGCAAAAGTATTAAAGAATATTTAAGAATTTGTCAACTTCCTCTTTTTCAGTATTGACAGCAGAGCACACAGAGTTTGCATTTAGAGGTTAGCTATTGTCCAAAAAGAGGGGGAAAAAAGAGTAAACCAGCTGTGCAATGATTAATTCCAATTTCTAGGGGTGAGGAGGATGAAAGCGATGAAGGCTGTGAATTGTCTGCTGGCCATTAGGCGGAGGTTCAGCAGAGGGCTTACCTAGCACTGGGGCAGCACTGGAGCCGCATGGTATCAGATAGGGCATCAGACCCGAGTTCCAACCCAGATCTTCCAGCGAGCGCCTTCTCTGTGATGTGCGAATTGTTTCAACCAGTTTCTCTATGTGGTGGAGAAATGCATCTCTATTCTTTTCATTCTAGCACTATGAGATCATATTAATATTAAAAAGGAGCACGCCCATCTCTAGGATTATAGTTCAAGACACTTTTCTTTAAAGGTCTGATGCATAAATCATAAAGATAATTATTATGGCATCAAATAAAGCAGTTACAGAGCTAGATCACCAATTCCTACTACTGGGTTACTCTGTCTCCTCTACACTGAAGGATCAAACTTTGACAGAACAGGAGTAAATCAGTGAAATTCTCACTCAAAAAAAGGTGCATTGTCAGCTCTCACAGGAATAAATTCCCAGCTCTGGAATAATTGAAATGGATAGTGAGGTAGGGTGGTGGAAGTTACAATTCCTGGACAATTTCCAGGTTATAGCTGAAGTGCCCTATCACTACATTATTTTCACAACTCTCTTATGATTTCTCAGCATAAGTCAACACCAAACAAATAAACAGTCCCCATCTAAAAATGTCACTTTACTGCCACTGTGGAATGGTCACATGCTACCAGGTTTCATTTAAAGTATCTGGGAAAAAAAGAGCGAACAAGAACTGTTTTCAAAAATACATGAATGAGTTGATGAAAGAATTTGCAGTAGGAGTTCCTTCACCAGCTTGCTATACCTTGAAGAAATTGCTTACCCTCAGCGCTGCACCAACTGTCAAAATAAGCATATGCATATTCCTCTCAGGTTCAGCTGCAGAACGCTTTGATATCCCTTTGATGAAAGGCTCCATGTGCCGCTGTTCCCTCGCCCCACATCGTCTCACTCACATAGGGGTTTGGATGCTACTTAATGGTTATTAGAGAAGAAAAAAGCAGAAAGCAAAGAAGTGAAGAGTGCTTTTTTATTAAAGCTAATTTCTGAGGCCAACCCACACTTCCCACTGCTGGCTAAAAGACTCTTGCCACTATTAACTGTTTGCTCAAGCCTGCATAAGAGTGTTTTAATACATGAAACTTTTTATTAGATACCAAGGAGGAGTTAGGTAAAGGCTCATGACATGAAACCTGAGATAGTCGAACTACACTTTACATCCTTCATGTTCAAACTGCAAACAAAAAACTACTCCTCCCTCTTTTCCCTTAAACCATTTTTCACTCAAAAGATTGACATGAAATGAGATATAAAATGAGATGAGGATATAAAAACCAGTTACAACTCAGCCAATGTGACCCACACACAGAATGGCGAGAGGGAAGGAAGTTCACACTGACAAAATAAACACCGTCAGAGTCAGATGGCTACTTAACACCTCATTTGGGCAAAACTTTCTGCAGCAAGGGAAGTTTTGGTTCTTAAAATTTTCCTTTTTTGTTAGAAACAGGTGCTCTTGATATGATTGAAGCCAAGTGTAACACAGAAATATGGCTTTGCAATTGTAATAACATGCTAACATCTGCTCTAGGCCCTGGTAAGCCCAACTACAACCTGACAGATAACATCAGAACTAGCACAAAGCTTGTTACTCAAAATAACTCTCGCAATAGTTAAAACCTTCCTACCGGTCAACACTGGGCAAGGGAGATTTGACCTCAGCCTGCTTCCTCTTTACAAATAAACATATAAAAGGCCGGTCTAGCTTTTGATGTGTGTTTAAACACAAAAGTTAACTAAACAAATATTTATAAGTACTTTGATGTAAAGAATAATGAAAATGATAGTCTGCACACATTTGAAAGTGTTTGGCTAGGAAAGGACTGTTTCACTATCAGCCAACAGCATGGACCAAATTAAAAGGCACCAAAAAAACCACCAAAGCTGCCTGTTTTGGAATAGACAGTTGTTCCTCTTTACAACAAATATGTATTTTTCAATGTAAACTCTGCATTGTGGGCTTTAGCCAGTCTCAGATCTACCCATGTTTCAGAGGGAGTGCTAAGAAGCTCTGAAAATAAAAAACTCAAACCAATACAACAAACAAATTCATATGAAAAAAAATACAAACCAAAGAATGAGTTTTTGTGCTTTAATGGCAGTTTTAGAACAGAACAGAGTCTTTTAACAGGAAGGTATGCTAATGCTGCTCTGAAGCAAACTGGTAACAGAAAGCCAAGGACAAGGCTTGCAAATTGCTAGCTCTACTCTAGCTCAGTTTCCAGCCTCTCTCTCTCCGCTCCCCCCCCCCCCCCC
>VZRU01010381.1:397202-428679 GCA_013398155.1 Pedionomus torquatus
CCCCCAACTTGATTTAGGAAATCAAGTTTGTGGTTCAAGAGCGTGTCAGAGCACACCTCTCCCAGTGATCTGGGAGCAGGTGCATTGTAGATAAACAAAATGCAAAGACTGAGAAGACAACCTTGAGCTTGAAGTACAGAGATAAAAGAGGAATAGGGTAACAATACAGCCAGGATGTCACAGCATCACGTAAAACACCCATAAGGTTTGCAAAAAGGAAACTTTTACAATAGTCCTAACTGCACAGATAAAAGAAAGAACAGCTTGGAGCAGCAACACCATCTAAAATCCAGAAAGGACCATGAATTCAAAGCTTTTTCCCTGAATAACTGCCTTCCTGAGAGGATCCAGGAGACAACTTTTTGAAGTAACTGAGCTCTAAATACATAGCTACAAAGAGCCAAGGAAGCTAATGTACCAGTCATTACAGCAAGAACGATGCAACTACACACTTGAGAAAGCCCACTTGCATTTGTTCTGACTCTCCAGGCTCTAATAGCTTTAATCAATTTAGCCCTACATTTCTTACTGTTACAAGATCACCATTTTAAAAAGAGGATGTTCCCATGCTATCAGCAAGGTTATGAGAAAAAGCGTTGTAAGGAACATAATAAAATATCCCAAAGGAAAAATCAAGTGTTCTTAGCTATGTAGACAATGATTTAATCAACCCCAGTCTCCTATGAATGTATGCTATTCATTTGTAAGGGCACATGCAGGTATGTTACTCAGTTCAGATTAAAACTAAGTTGTAATTATAAGGTTGAACTATATATATAAAAACAGCATGTGATGATACAAACTATATAAGCGGTTGCCCTCTGGTTTCTAATACTCAAGTTAAATTATTTTGGAGAGGAGAGAGGCAGGAAGAGAAGCTTACAAATCCAAAACTGTTAGCATTAATAGTTTGGGGCATAGTTGCTCAAGACTATCCCCAATTTTCACACTTAGAAATCAGTGTGTTTGCCAGTTTGGAATGGCAAGCATTAGCTATACACACCCTAAAACTTTAATATAAACTATTAAATGATTCTATTTTTCTGATGAATAATTAAATGCCCTTACACCTCTGAAGTTCATAAAAAACATGCTTTTTACTCCCTTTCTGGCCCAGTATCTTGTGCCCGTACAAAAGACAACAGTAAACAGACCTCAGGCTATTCTTCCTCCATACCCAGGTTCACTTGCAGCTTCAGTTTAGCTTGTTGTTAGGAAAGATGTTTTTGCAGAGCCTGAAGATTGGTAAGCATTAGCTACTGCAAAGCACCGTGAGAAACATCGCATCACACAAACAGACTGAAAGAAAAAAAGAGAAAGTGCCTTATAGCAGGCACAGAGAATCTTTTTATCACAAAAGCAGGTGTTTATAGCAGAAAGATGCTGTTCAATTGGCTCTGTCTTGCTGGCACCTGCTGAGCTCCTAACTCTCATAAGGACCTGAGTTACACTACCAACCTAATGCTTATGGATGGGAATCTTCTTAACCTAAAAGAGGACAGCCACAGTCATAAGCATATGTCAGTTCAAAATCGCTTCATTTGAGATGTTTATGAGAGAATGACAAAAGAAAATTCCTTATAATTTTATTCTAAACATTTTAAAAAGGTATGCACGAAATAGAAAGTTACATTTCCTTAGCACAATAGTAGACAAGTTACGAAGGCAGTATTAAAAAGCACTGTCCAATTAAAAATTATCTCTATCTTAAAATAAGAAATAACTTTGGTATTGCTAACACATGAAAAACAGTCCTTGCAGACCAACAAGGCCTGATTTTGAAATACAAATGCACGATGATGAACTTTTCCCAACAGCAATATTGCACATCCAGGTGACTACATATCTAAAATTAATCTTCTTTTTTTTTTTCCAAGGACTGAATGCATGACTGCTTGTGCCCACAACTCAGTTTAAAAATACAGCTTTGTATTGTTTGTACTACATATTGTTAGTTTCATTGTGCATCAAAACTGCACAAGCACAAACTAGTTATTTTGCAACCTCGCTGAAAAGGTGGGCCTCAAATTATCAGCAACATTAAATCCTGGTTAAAGATTTATTTGAAATAACCTCCATTTGCCTTACTGTTGTAAAGATCATATGAATAAACCATGAACTTCCTAACACAGAGAGAGAAAGGATTTTTACTAAAATAAACTACATATTCAGAAACAAGCCAAACGCTGAATAACTGCAGCTGCTAATAGATCATGAAAGTAGTTTTAAATTTTGTTGTCATCAGCTGATAGGATGTTTTAATGGTATGAAAACATATATAGATCTAAAATTTTGCTTAGTAAGTATTATTTTATGGGAGCTTTTTCTTTCTATAAATACTACACTGATTCGTGTAATACTTATGCCTAATTCCAAAAGACTTAACAGGATTATCTTTACTACATTCCAAATCACTAAGGTACTCTAGTTGATTAAATTATCTTAAAATCTCTATCTAATTTTGACTTTGTATTTTTATTATTGTTCAATATTTTGAATTGCTTCCTACTTCTTGCATATGCTTCCCAAACACAAATTTGGCTGTCCACCCAATACCATCAAGGTAATGTTTCAGACTCTACAACTTCTTAAACTTTCTGAGTTTTAACTTCCTGAGACCATTTTCAACTTCTTTTTTTCTTTTTTGGGTAAGCTTCTCTGAAGACATGGGCTGTAGTTCTAAACAAGATGATGGCATCACAGGCAGAACTGCAGTGGTTGTGCTTGGCTCAGTTTTGTTTGTCTGGACAATATTGTCCCTCACAGAAAGTGGCTGGGAGAGGTTTTTTCCCAAAGTTAGTGACTTCTCATCAGACGGAGTACTCTTCGTCATGTCTTGTTTAGAAAACAATCTTGAATTAAGCAGGGTCTTCTCCTCCAGGAATGGACCTAAACAATCATTGCATTTACTGATTTCTGTATTGTTAGGAATTAAAGAAGCCCCTTCAGAAGACATTTTTTTCCAGAAGTTTTCTTCTGAACCACAGCTCTTTTGAGTCTGTGTTTTGGTCACTTTTTGACTTTGTTTTGGACCTAGCAGTGCTGATTCATAGCTACAAGGGGGGTTCTCGCTTAGAAGACCTGACTTCATAGAGTGAGGTTTTTGCTGGCTGCTAACATCATCTAGCTGTCTCTGATTAACATGATTTTCCAGCTCTAAAGCACGAAGCTCTAAGCTGCTCTCAGCTGTATTTACACAGTCCTTTAGCTGTCCTGTACTCCTACATTTCACTTCAGATTGAGGACTGAGAGAAGTGTGACAGTTGTTCTTTCCGTTCCCTGTCTGCGAGTCCACTGAGCCAAGATACACTTTCTTGGAGTCCTTGATGATTTGAGGTTTGTTTGTACTACATTCCCTTGTTTTTGTCCTTTTCACACTGCAATAAAAAAAAAAGAATTTTGTTTTTAAATTAAAAAAAGAATCTTCCCTGCCTCAGTCTTCTCTTCTTATAAACTCTTAAACACTACTAGGGCAACCCTCGTTCTGAATGTGGAAAAAAGCCCTGTATATCATGTTGACAAGCAGTAATGTTTGTCTAGTGTGGGTAGTATCAAGTGTTATCCATCTGATTTTCCAGTGCACTAGGGGAACCCTATTTATTAATGACTAAGCCATTAAGGAGTTCTCATTCTATTCCAAGAGGCAGAACTGAATTCATTACAGATGTTAAAGGTCAACGCTGCATAAGTATATTGAATTCCTTCCCAAACAGGCTAGATAAAATAGTATTTCATACGTGCCTACACGATTTCAAACCATTCCCAGATATTCACATACATAATGTAGATCTAAAGAAGAGAGGGAGGCAGGCACAGAGAGGCAGCGTGTGTGTCTGTGTGAGAGCTTCCAATCTCTATTTTAGAATGTTCCTCTGGAATTTTTCCCAGGACATTTCAAAGGATTACTTTAAAGTTAACCTCTACTCATCTAATATCAAGCCCATTCATCTGGGAAGGACTTAGGTAATGCAAGTCAATGATATTCCAAGGGAATAGGAATCATGAGGGACATGATGGAGTGTCAGCACATAAACACTCCCCAGCAGTGTGTTACCTAGAAATCTAGATTTCACATTGGCTGCAAGATGAATGTTATGAACAAGTACTGTAGTTGCCTATGTAAGACTTTGAGTCTTTAGATACTACTATAGACTGCCCCATGCTGAGACTGCCTTCTGCAGCTCTGCTGATGCCAAACAGTTCTCAGGTGAGCCTATCTAACTCTTCAGAAAGGGGTCTTCTCCAAAATAGGTAGAGCTGGCATACCTCCAAACACAATCTCATTCTAAAGACAATACAGATGAGACAACACAGGTAAAAAGAAAAGTTGCCAGGGCCACAGCAAATCCCTGATTCCACAGTTGATATGGGACTATTGGCAGTTTGCGCAAGTCAGAATGGCATCCTAGTACAGCAAAGGACCAGTAAAACATTCAGCTGACTAAATAACCCTTTCCATCCACTATGTGAGGGGGACACTTTAATTGTGATGAAAGATCCAGACTAATATTGTGGTACAGTGCAGATTCTCAAAATGAACAAAATCTGGTTTTCATCAGATTCTAACATCGCATTGATTTTGGCTCAGAGCTTCATTCAAGGAAAAAACACCCTGTTTTTATTTTGCCTAGTGTTATGCAAGATGTGAAATGAAGTAGTTTCTTTCACACTGTAAAAAACAATGATCAAGTTATGTGCTTATCCACACTTGAGTGAATAAGCTACACTACAGTAAGTAGTTTCTTAGTAATTTAAGATATTATTTCATAAATGAATTTATATTATTTGAAATTTTACTACATAGACTAGATTCTATTTACCCAAATATTTATCACGTCATAAATTTAACATCTTAGAAAGAATAGTGACATACATTTCTTTCAAGATGTCTTGCTTTGTCTGTTCATTCAGACTAATCTTAAGCTTCTTGTTCTCAGCAGACTCCACAAAATATTCAGACGTCCCATTGGAAAGTTCTTCTTTCTGCTCCAAAAGAAAATACAGGTTTAAAACATCAAGCTATAATTATTCGACATAAAACTCCATTTCTAATACTAAGACTTACAGATGTTCTTTATTATTTTGATCTGAGCAGTCTAAGAGAAACAGAATATTTTTAATCTTTTAATATTTGTTAGTCTAGTCAGTTCCCTCCCCTTTCAGGCTCACAACGTGCATATTTCATGTGCTAAAATATACCGCAAACAAACAAGACTGCAATGTAAAGGATGTAGCTTTCCAAACCGTCTGAGGAAACTGCTGGCAAATATTTGACATCTTTGTGGCTCAAGCTGTGACAAATGCCAGGAATCCCTCTTGCAGACAGGAGCATGTTTGTCAGTTTTTTTTCCTGAAGAGACTGACTGGCGCAGTGGTCTATACACTTATTCTCAGAAGAATTCCTATAATTTTCCATACTTACAAAAAATATACAGAGTGTTATTTGCTCATATAAGGCAGCAAGGGTTAAAACTTTTAATACTAACATTCAAACGTTCACAGCTTGTAGAAGTTGGCTACCACAGGACAACAAGGGAATTCTTTCTGGTCTCAGCTAACAACAGCACCATGGTTTTATATAATACAAGACTGGAGTGAGAAGGAGGGAAGGAAAATGCTCTTTTTCTTCAAGCTGAGAGCATTTCCTTTCACAATGAAACAATCTCAATGAGAGAAGAGCCATTTACTGACTTCACTATTAACTACCACATACTTGAAGAAAGTACTATCTCTGAGGCTATGGAAAGGAGAGAAAAAAATGTGGCACGGTCAAGAAGAGAAGAAGCTTTGTGCATCTCCATGCCTGCACGGAGACGATGCCTGCATGATGCAACTTCTGATCAGGGCTCATCAAATGCAGGGAGTGCTTATTCATACCATTTCTTGCTTCGCACTATGAAGCCAGCACACTGGAGCTGGGGAGTGAGAAAGAACTGAAGAACATAGACAGGGACTGCAGAGGAGCAAGGCCAAAGATGCCTAGAACACCACTCTACAATGCTGCTTAGAACACCACTCAGGAACCTGTCACCTACAGGGGATTAAGTTCTGCCCATTTTAATTTTTATTCCTATAAAAGGAATGAAAGGAGCAGGGGTAAACCTCATCACTCTTTCCAGAAGAATAAACCAGTGAAAACAGCTTCCTATTTTGTAAGCGGAAAGAAGGTAGAATCAGAGAAAGAAATAAAACCATTCCAAAAGTTAAAAAAAAAAAACCACCCTATAGCTGTTTTGAGCCTTCCTTTCAGAGGCACATTATGCAAACGTGTTTGTGTGCATTGCTAGATGCATGAAGCTCTGTCCACTAATGGTGCAACACATGTGTTTATAGCAGGCAGAAGACACAAGACATATATGCAATGTGATTTCAACCTCAGAAATCAAGCCTAACTAGTCTAATCTGAGGGATTAATTGCTCCTTCTATTATTGTTAGAGGTATGGACTCCCCTAATTTGACTAAATACAGTTTCATATTTTGTAAACTGTTAAAGAAGGGAATATTAAGATACTGAAAAGCTTTGCTAATTTTAAGAGAAGGCACATACTCTTAACTGTAAACTCTGTAGAAACTGTTCTGATTTCCAGCAACACTCACAACTCAGACTGGAAGATCTTGTATAATCATGCTGCATCAAAGCAGCTGGAAAGCACTCTTACTTATCCAGAGAACAGGAACACCAGCAGAAGCATTTGAATTTCTGCTTTATGGTAACAGGACAGGCTAATTCTATTCAATCTTCTTCAGTCCTTGTCACAGCAGATCATGACAGGATCACCAGTTCACTACGGCAATTCTTGTAGATGTGGTAAGCAGTGCATGGAAAGTACCACTTTGTACAAAACCCACAGGAGGGCTGGAGACAGTTCCTGTCCACATGTACTCACTACCACAGATAAGCAATGAGCCTCAGTTCTAACTTGCATCTGATTACGAACAGTGTATGATCGTTGCCTGGTGTGTTCTGTCATGCCATGGTGTGAAGAGCAGAGCCTCGAGAAAGGCAAAGATGACAAAGCCATGGCAATTGTGAGTTGAGTCAGATTGGAGGCAATGGTCCAGAGTTGAAGGACTAATGCATTCCTTCACTATGCCATCGTCAACCTTTTATTTTGTTTTCAAATTACTTATCACGTAAAGCAGTGACAGAAAAGGGTTAAGGCATTAAAAAAATTAAAAATCAGAATGATTTATATGTGAAACACTTCTGAACATGCCCTTTAAGTACAGTAGATTTTCCCCCTGGAACCACACCCTGTAAGTGCTGTATTTTGAGAGCTGAACAATTAACATAAGGCATATGAGTCAGTCTTTGAAAGACTCTGTGGGAACCAGAGAGCCTTTTGCTATTAGGAGTGATGTAAACTCCCTAAGGCTGGAATAAGTCCACAATAGAAGGCAGAGAGAGTCATAAATAACAACAACGGGCACTCCGTATACTACTAAGACACTCAGCCATTATTGGTGATAATTCCTTTATTTTCTTTATTAGACTTAATAATTTTAGTTAATTAAAAAAAAAAAAAAAAAAACACTGTCTGTTTTGGGAATACTACTTATTTCCTATGGGAACTTCAGGACTTGTTAAAGAAAGAAAAAAAGATGATCTGCTCTCATCCTGTCTAGTAATCCCAAATTCCTTTTAGGCAGTGAAATAATTAAAGAAAAATATTCCAGGCATAAAAAGGAGGACAGCAGAAGCAGACATCATATAAACAATGACACCATGACAGAGAAAAACGTCAAAGCACCGCCAGACTTGTGACTTGACTCTGAAAGAGCTGCAGGGAGTGGGACTGCTGCTAACAAATTAAAACCACATTTCTTGGCAAATTGTTAAAGACAGACATATTTACATTTGTATAGAGACTGGGTGGGCACAAAAGATTAAAATGCTTCTTTAGCCCTTGAACTGCCAAGTTCTATTAGAAATATGCGCTCTGAAAATCCTAGGGTAAGCTCACTCTTTTTTGTCACTAAAGCTCAGCAAAGAAGGGCCTGCAGAAATGAAGCTTACAAAGTCTTGCTACCTTACCTGCTCATAACACTGGACTCTCAAAACCTGATATTTAAATCCTTAGTATTTATCCAAAGAGATGTCTGGGGAAAAAAAACCCTCCATTAAGACCTAAAGAGAAATATGACCATTATGCACACAATATACTTGCTTTAAGGCTTATCAAATGGAAAATTAATTCTTTCACTCTCTTACTCAACTTACTATCTCACTCAAAACGAAGAATAAACACTCAAAAATATAAAACTGCTGAATGTCATCTGCAGCTCTCTCCAGGGCAGACAAACTCAGCACTACAGCATTAAATACCTGTAAAAACTGCTCATGGATGTCTACTTGTGAAGAATCCTTATAATGCATTATGCTGAAGAACAGTGAAAGGTTTGGCCATTACAGCCTGACAATAATACTCATAAAGATATTATTTTTTCCTCAGTCTAGGATTTGGAATGCTGGACTGAAAGAAAAATTTCTCAAGTGAACAACACTGCCCCCCCTTCCTGCCTCTCAAATGGTTTCATACTTTCTAGTCATCTCTTACTAAGCTCAGGATAACAGTTGCATATGCTTGTATACCAATGCAGTAACGCTAATGGATAATTAAGTATCATGTCTGGTTAACAATAACAACAAAAAAAGCAAAAGCAAACCCAAAAAATAGAATTAAAAGACACATATTGTTTCTGAATTTATCGATGTGGCTCTATTTGCTCATCAAAAAATACTTAATAGAAAACATCAATGGATCCAATAAATCAAATTTAGTATGAGGGCACCATACAGGAGGGGACTCTGAATATAATAATGTAAATGAAGCAATGAAATAAAGTATTATAGCAGGTACACACAAGTGACAAAATTAAAACTAGTAAAAGGAATCAGAAAGAAACAGTTATTTAGGGGAGCTTTACATGAGGTTGTGATTGCATGTCATTCTCTTAATGTCATTCTATGCAGTATCATGAGCTCAACCATCTAAGATAACCTTTAGGGCTCAGAACATTTCTAATAGATGATTGGCAGATCAGAGAGCTCAGACAGGACTTTTCAAATCTGATGAACAAAAAAGGGCTCCTAAAGCAAGGAGGAGGTTTGTCGGTGAAGGACGGATCAGTTACTATCATCTAACAGATAGAAAATCAACAGAGACAGGACTTCTGGTCTAGTCTTCTGCCGTCTCCCATCCCACATGAAAGAAAAGCTGCCCATAATTTCACTATGGAAATTTTCAGCGTTGCCAATGTAGTGATGCATCTGTCCTAGCAATTCTACTTATGAACTCCTACCACATCATAAAACATTCACAGAATTTTTCCAAGTGCAGAAATGCATGCTATTCTCAACGTGAAATACAGTTCTTTGATTGGACTTGTGGAACATTGCTTTACATTTTAAAATGGGCTGTCCTGCTGTATATGTCAGCAAGTTCCAGTTAAAAAACATTAAGAATCATTCCATTTTATATATGGGAGTACTGATTTTTCATTGGAAATCAGTATTTTTAAGGAATGTTGGTGGTTTTAAAAATATTAATTCTTCCCAAGAATGAAATTGAAGAAATAACCAGAGAAAACTGCATCTGTGTGGTGAGGAGCAGTACTGTATAATCTACCTGTGGCCTAGCACAGAAAGCAAAGTCTAACTCCTACTCCAGTATAGCCTTCACTATCTGCTACCAAAATTCATTTTGATTTGACACCATGGATCTTAACTATTAAGTTTTCACTCATCAAGAGTCCCTATAGTCTGAATGATTTAGTCCAAGAGCTGGCCCAATCTGTTACAAGTCCTTGTGATGCACATTCCACTTTCTCAAAATACAAGGTGCAAACTTGGGTTTTCTCACTCTATACATAAGTCCTGGCAATTCCAAGGTCTCTAAAGGTCCCCAAAGCCTCATCAGATTACCTTAAAGCATATGATTTCTGTAAGGAAATGCCTTTTTGTTTTTAAAATATTTTGTTTGGGTTTTAATTGTATTTTACATATAGCAGGAATCCCAGCCTATTCTGAATGTGGGAAATTCAGTGTCATCCAGATTTGCATTTGAAGGCTTGCTAATAATGGAAAATACAAAAATTCCTAATAATCTATAAATGGCATAAAACAAGTAAGTTACTTGGGGGCCTTTTTAAAAATTTATACACATCTGTAACACAGACAGTGAGAACAAACGTAACACTTTCTAAAGCCACAGAAGGTGCTTCTGAAACAAATGATTTATTTACATACTGAGAAGCATGTGATACATGCTATGTGTATGTGCTTGAAGGCAAAAAGTGTTAAAATTAATGTTAAGTAATTGAGCTATTAATCATTCTGATTTTATATACTGATGCTACAAGGTTAAGATTCTATCTTCAGAGAAAGTGTCCACTGATAAGAAACAGAGGAAAAGACAATAGCTTTTAATCAAAATAACTTCTCTGAACAACACTGACAAAAAATGTAAAGTATACTAATCCTGAATTTTACTTTAAAAAAAAAAACAGTGTCTTAGAAGCATGCATCTCTAGCCTTTCCCTCAATTTTAAGGTTCCTGCCTCCAGTAGTTATGAAAGAGGATATGCACACAAGCTATACTTGCCTAAGTATGGCTTTGTTGACTTAACAACACTTCTATAAATTAAGAAGATAATAATTTTATGTGGAGCTCGGCCCCTTTCCCCAACTTACTAACTATGAGGGAACGAACCTGCAACTCAATTGTCACATGAGTATCTGAAATAGCAAGGCACTCCTGGTATCCTGTACTACAGCTTCTAACAGTCTGACCATGAGGATCTTCTATCTGCTTACCAAATCTAGATACCAGAGTCAGCCAGTACAGTTGTCTGAACACCTATCAGTAATGGCAACATAAACGTTCTATTTATTCTTCCAGACACAGCATGGGTTTATACAACGTAACAGAACACTACTTAGAGTATATGATATGTACAGTGACATGATTCATATACTTAAATCTTCAATTCTTGCAGAAAAAAAACAACCAAACACCAAAACCCCCCAATTTTAAGTAACAACTGTTTTCTTTAAATAACTGCAACACTATTTAACAACTTAGGAAATCTTGGAAAGAATAACTAATACTCTTGATCTTGCTGGTTATACAGAAGCAAAATATGTAAAATAGGCAGAACTGCACAGCCCAGGAGATAATTACTGTTCAACAAGTTAGTCACTGTTGTAGCTTGGTTTCCAAAACACAGACCACTACCAAGGTTTCTGAGCTCACACTGGGGATGTGTCCCTTCAAATAATTTCATTACAAATTGTTAAAAAATCCTTTTGTGAATTTTACCATCATATATTGGTAAAATATATTACCATCAGCTTACTGTTCAGGCAAGTAATGAAATTCCTACTAGTCATAACTGATTTCTGATGAAGGCTGAGGATCAGATTACTCTTTAAAACAATTTAAAATTTTTAATTGATGGAATCACCAAAATCTCACAGATTAATAGCAGCCAAATAAAAACTTTAGCTCACTATAGCTTTAAAGATGATTACTAGCAGGCTTCCACCCTGCACCTTTCCGGAAGTACCTGTCCTCTCAAAGTCTGCAGAGAGGAAAGAAAATTATTCAGGGCAAATTCCAGAATCTCAGCTCAAATCTGCATTAACCACCAGCATAAGCTGTGACAGCAAGAGAGCAAGAGGGGAGAGGAAAATGAGGGAGGTAAAGGGATGATGACAGATGATAATATCTTAAATAACCACAAGACTTTGACAAATGAGATCTTATGAACGCTACTAAGTAGTTACATTTAGATCAACCGGAGCGCTCATATAAGAAGCAACTACCAAAATCAGTAAAAGATTACTCAATTTGTCCCCACTTCTTAAAGACTGCTTCATATGGAAACCATTTTATGTGCTTAATTATTTATACTGCAGTTGCAGGACCTTTTGTATTTCTGCTATCCTTCATTTGGGCTTTGCACAATGAAAAGTACATTACCTTTTATTGCAGATGTATTCAACTCACGTATTGGCTTTAAGAAAATTTAAGTATTCATTTTTTTTCATTCCAAATATAGTCTAATATTCTGCTTGCTCTTCAGATAAATAATGATACAGAACAAAGAATTTCACATCAGTTACTTGTAGCAATTTCTTGGCCTTTCTCCAGAGATCATACAGTTAATTCACTCAGCAGTATACATGAACACTGTAATTGCTCTTTTCAGTATAAATGCTGTGCATTTATCAATAGATGATTTTCATTTACAGTCCTGATGCCCCTCTATGCAGCTCTGTGAGGTTTCTCTGAAATTCTCCACAGACTTCTCTAGTCTTGACTAATTGAAATAATTGTGTCAGATTTCATTTCATCATTTGTCCACTTCTCTGGATCATTAATATAACAAACAGCAGACGGCTATTAAACTTTTGCCATGCAGAAAATAAATCAGTCAGTTCGTAAGCTATAAGAAGAAACTAGGACAAGTTCAGACAAATCTTACTGAGGCAACTCACAGCATTACTGCTCTCAGGTATCCTCCCTCCCCTTTTGCAGGAGGTTCCTACCCCCACTGCAGGGCTGGCAGAAGGGAGCATGCACACATGCCCTAGCTGCTCCCACCCACAATTCAACACACTGCCTTAAAACCAGGGAATGGTTTTGCATGAATCCACAAGACTGTGATGTGCAGCAAGATGAGATACAGACACACATCCCTTTTGGCAAACTTGGCTATAGGAGTGGTAATCTCCAAGGAGAAGAGGCAGACAGCTGGGACAAAAGGCAATATTGTAAAACCGCTGAAGCATTCTTCTTTATGACCAAGTCAAAGACATTAGTAGTATTACTTTGCAATGTAGTTTCTCAGAGAGAGCAGTTTTATGATTCAAGCTAATTTAAAGCTATCCTGACTTTGAAAGGGAAATCTCACCCTTACCAAACACACGGTCCTGCCAAGTCACTGTATCTACACTAGAGTTTATGCCGCCACACGGTGAATGTCTGACCCAAGTGATCCAGCTGAAAGCTAACCACAAAAACAAACACCCCAAAACAAAAAAACTCAAACCCTTTTTTTGGGGAGGGGGAGGGTGGGCAGGAGGGCTGCATGTTTAAGTATCATCAGCTTGAGCAGAATATGAAGGATGAGTAGAAAAAAAGTGACAAAGCTTTAAGTGTCAAAAGGGAAAACTCACCAAAGAGAAACACAGTTCTTTAGTCTGTTATACTATGTGGTATATAGGGAACTATATGGTTCATTAGTCTGCATTTTCCCCTATCATTTTGAAAAAAGTAGTGAACACTGTTCGAACAATTACCAAACTACAGTTTAATATCAAGTTAATAAGTAACTTAGTATTAACTTAATATCAAGTTAAAAGAATTAAGCACATTATCTGAAAACACATGAAAACCAGATTTTATGAAATTTAGAAATGATAATGAAATAAAAAAGCATCAACAAGACAAGTATTACAACAAATGCACCTCTACTGTGTTTTCTGGATGCTACTTCAAAACCAGAAGAACTATCAGCTGATACCTAAAGGACTGGTCCTGCCTCTCTTCATCTAAATCCTGACTGCGTGTTCCTGCAACACTTTTTGTGCCACATTTGGAAACTGTATGGATACAGGATGAGTTGGTTCAGTGAACTGACATGATAGTAAACTAATCCTCCAATAAAAAAAACCACCAGAGAACAAAACACATAGTTCCATGCCAAGATTAGCACTTACACAGTGTGAATTGTGCAACTGTATTTCACAGCATTTCCTTCTTCCCCTACCCAATCTGATATCACTTAACAATAGTTATTTAAGATATTTAAGTACTTAAGATAACTAAATTCCACAAAAAGTCTTCTACTAATCTTTACAAATTGCTGCTATCTGAAGTTTTCATTCTATCTTCCAATAGACATACTACTCCAGCAACATATACTCTAAGTCACCTGTTAATTACAGTTAAGTGTATGTTTTCATGAAAGAACAGAAGCCTCTTCCCAGCATAATCAAAATCCAAGCAAATCCTGTCAGTGATGCTCTTATAATACACGTTTGAAGAAAGAGAACTGTCTAGTGTACAAGTATGTTACAATGACATGATTTATAAAATGAGACGTGTATTAAGATCATAAAATAGTTCGCTTTTATTTCTCTGTTGGGGATTTAATAAGCAGCGGGCGTATCTTTAGCTTTTTTCTCCTCCTTGCATATCTATGTAGGCTTTTTTGGTTCCTTCTTTCTTTAACAGAGTAATATCCTGTATGGAAAATAAGCTTTCTTCTGTTACAATATTCTATGTAACTTAACAAGGCTCAGTGAAAACACTGAGATCTTCCACATCAAGATAGAGTCTCCTACTCCCTACTTTTTTTTTCCCTGATATCATATGAGTTGTGATTTCAAATTTCAACTTCAATATCATCATTAGCTTAACTTCCTTCATGCTTTCCCTATAACTGCTTCCTCTCATAGATTCTAGTATAAAGCTGACGTGTTATCAATGAATACTCCATTGTTAGCATATTTTCAAATGCTCACAAGCCTCCAGTAAGTCTTTCACCCATTTCCATTTCCACTGTTTCTTCAGATAACCCATTTTCAATTTTTCATTTTAGTTCTCTACATAATAATCATCAAGAAAATGTCATCATTGACAAAGATGACTAATATCTCCAGAGCTCTTACGTATTTCGCTGGGTTTCCTCTTTTTCCATGTTCCCAAAACTGTTGTCTTTTTCAAGAAAAAATACCATTCAAGATTACAAACATATTTTGGCAAAAGAGGAAACAATAGTTTTATATTTAAACTCAGCATTAATCAACCAAGCCATTCTTTCATCTTTTCCTTGGGACTTCCAATTTGCTTATGTTATTTTCAACAACTTGCTGTATTGTTTCTTTAATACAGCAAGTTCTTCAAGAAATTCTTCAAGAGACTTCTCTTCTTCCAAAATTATTATTACTGCTTGTAGCCTGATTTTTAGATATGACCACAGGAACTCCCACTTCTAAATAGATATTAGAACACAGAAAATTACATATCAGTAGATTTTCTTCTATTTTATTTTAGCTCTACCCTTTAGAATTGCTCTCAAATCTTTTATTAGTTTATGCTTAAAGCTAATGTGCGAGACTGCCTAAGCCACCTTTTCCTTAGCCTTACCAAATGCATCACAGAAGGGTTCATATTGCATCTCTCAGCAATTGATGCTAAGGTTTCTGCTTGTGAATATTTCAAAAGCATCTAATTATGATATTTCTTAAGATATAGGACATAAGAATTTAATTTTATATATGGCTACATCTCTTGAAACTCTTGACTGAATCACAGTCTACTTCAGAGATACAGAGAATACGATCAGAGGGCTGAAGCACCACTCCTATGAAGACAGGCTGAGAGAGCTGGTGCTGTTCAGCCTGGAGAAGGCTCCAGGAGACCTTATAGCAGCCTTCCAGTATCTGAAGGGAGCCTACAGGAGAGTCAGAGAGGGACTTTTTGTCAGGAAGTGTAGTGACAAGACAAAGAATAACAGTTTTAAATTGGATGAGGAGTGATTTAGATCAGATATCAGAAAGAAATTCTTTCCTTTGAGGGTGCTGAGGCACTGGAACAGGTTGCCCAGAGATGCTCCTGTGTTGTGGATGCCCCATCCCTGGAAGTGTTTAAGGCCAGGCTGGATGGGTCTTTGAGCAACCTGGTCTAGTGGGAAATGTCTCTGCCCATGGCAAGGGGGTTGGAGCACAACAGTCTTTAAGGTTCCTTCCAACTCTAACCATTCTATAATTCTATAAATATCTGTAAAAGGCAGTGAAAATGCAAAGAATAAAGTGCTGAAGATTGGTGAAGAAAGAGTGAAAGAAATGTGTCTGTATCAGGCTAACATAAAACCAGTTCTGAGTAATGGGAAAGCAGGGCACTGAGCCTAACTTGCATTGACAGAGCCAAGGAATGAAAGCTTGACCCAAACTGTAAACCAACATAAAAGCAGTTTAAAAAACAAAGAAACAAAATCACAAAAAAAAAAAAAAAAAAATCAAAAAAACCCCACTTAAGTCTTGACTAAGTCAATCACAAAGACATTAAGCAACACTGAAAATCTGACAAAGTTTCTATTAACATATAGTCAACCACTTTTATAAAACACAGATAGGCCCTCGAAACCAAGGGTGTGAGACGATTAAACACTTAAAATAACTTGCATGCAACATTATGAAATTATTCAAACCTAAACAACATACAGAGGAAAACAAAACATATGCCTCATTTTTAGCCCATGACAGAATACACTGGAGTATATCAACAGAAAGGTCTTCTGGGTGGTCTTTTGTAGTCTAGTTTAGAGTTCAAGCATGCTCACTACTAAATTGCCTAGAGAAAAGTACACACACAAAGCACAGATCCTTAGCCTTTACTTCTGGAGTGCCAAAAACTTGAAATTACCTCTCAGTGGCAATCAAACATTCCTGTAGCTTGGCAAAGTACTGAGCTGGAGTATATGACAAAGCCAGTACTAACTTGCTGTGGAAATACTGGATGAACAAAAGAGTCTGAAGTGGACTCTTTAAGGTAGAATGACAAGAATTAAAAAGATACTCCAAAACATTTCCTGCCTGTCTGTTCACATCTTGCTAGTTGTAGTTCCTTTCAAATCAGGAAAGATGGCTTAAGGATAATTTTTTCTTATTCTTTCATACCAGCATATTACACTAACTGTTCCAGACAGTTCTGTGCACATGTATTGCATCTGCAAGTAAAGCAAACTCTTAAGACTTTATTATTGCTTAGGCTATGATTCCAGTAAGATATTTATTTATTTTAAAACATTAAAATGTTTAAACTCCCTTTTTAAACAACAAGGGGTTTCCATAGACAAAGATCAAATTTTGAAATAGTCAAATTAAAGTCCATAACCTTATATTTTTTGATTTGCTGCCTTTTTACTATGCAGAATCTTGTGAAAGAAACTAAAGAGAACTTCTCAGCTCTTATGGAAGGTTAAAAATACCAAATGGAGGAATTGGATATCTCATAAGAGACATTTAGAAAGGGAAAAAAAAAAAAAAAAGAAAATTATTACTTCTCAGTGAAAATGCAGAGACAGGATTCTCTACTTAAAGCACATAAATAGTTTTCAAAACAATGCTAAGAAAGTAACGATTTTCAATATAGTAAAGTACTTCTAAAGCAGTTGTTTGTTTTTTTTTTCTGAAACAGAGAAAAACATTTGCTTGATCTTTTGACATTTTAAGGATACTTACTAATGTAGGACTAAAGGTAATAAAATTGCACTTACTATAATAAATAAAAACACCTTTCTTGATATTAAAAAAATAGTAAGTTGAATGAGTAGAAGAAAAACTCTTTTTTTTTTTTTTTTTTTTTTTACAAGGGTTAAATATACTTTAATACATCTAAAATAAAGTACTAAAATACATATAAACCTCAGGATGTAATTCTGTCTCTTACTGTGAGCACAGAAGGGACAGACTGCCTGCCATATAGCAGCCAGCTGGGTCAATGTGAGCTCTCCTGAGACAATCAACAGTTAACTGCAGCATAAAATCTATAAGCCTTTGACCCGGATCAAGCCTTCAGAATGAAATATTTAAAGTAGAAATTTTTATGGTATTTAACTACACACTAGTGCTTTATTGTCAATAAATATTTGTTTGGGTTTCTTGGGTTTTTGTTTGTTTGGTTTTGGTTTGTTTGTTGTCTTTTTTCCCTCCAGCAGGTTTGGCACTTATCTATTTGAATTGTTTTGCAGAACAAATGCTAAGAAAACACAGAGGAAACGCACGGACATTAAAGCTTTGCCAGTACAATTTTTAAAAGTAAAACTTTACACAAACAAAATCCAAAGGAAAAAAAAAGATCCTTAAAGCAAGGTGCTAAAATCATACCTAGTTTTCTAAGTATGTGGTATTTTTCTATGACGCTTATGTGGATCAGAAAATTCTGAGCTTCCAAAAAATTACCATTTTTGTCTGTTTCAGTCACTTAAGGACCTCTTTTTGAATACTTTGGTGCAACTGTTAATGTGACTTTCTGTTTTCAAGATGAGCCACAAATATGTAAACAACTACATCTATATATAAACACTTATCTTACTACTATAAAAAAACCCAGCAAATTTGCAGAACAATTTTGTACATACCAATACACCATTTTCACATGTCCAAGCACTTGGATCACACTCAAGTTTACTGACACAAACTATAAATCTTTCTGGAAACACACGTAGCTCTACACAAAAAAAAAAAAAAAAAAAAAAAAAAAAAAATAAATTAAANNNNAAAAAAATTAAATTGAAAATATTAGAAAAATTATTTGCATGTTGAAAAACACACATGACAATACATATACATGTTATTTTAGTATACAAAATAATTTTTTTTTTTTAATTGGATACTAACTCACTCCAGACACTCTACTAGTTTCTTACCTACTCTCTTAAACACTACATCCCTCCTTTTGTTTTGTTTTTTTTTTTTTGAACCATGCCAAAAAAAAATAAGTAAGTCAGAATAGATTTAGTTAACAAGAAGATAGTCATGGCTGCAAATTAGTCTGCACCTCTGGACCAACATACAAGACAGAACCAACAAACCACTTAACAAACAAACAACCACTTTTTGTGCTAATCTGGTGGTGAGTCTTTTCATCACAAAAGCTGTAAATCACGTTTGTAATACAGCACAACATATTCAGTCAGGAATTGGCATAAAAGCTCAGCATAAGGCTAAGTGTTTCATACTCTGACTACAGCAATTTTTTAAGTAATTGAAAAAAATTAGTTAGCTACTACCGATTTACGTATTTTACTCAAGATGACATGGTTTGCTGTGAACACAACAAAGTTTTTATTTACAAAGACTTAAAATTGAAGGATTTTCAGATTACAATAGACCAGACAAAGCTTTATTCAGTACTTAGCAATGCTATGAAAAAAGCATAGCTGGGTATTTTGTTATTTTATATATCAGATTATTTCCAGATTAGTATCTTCATATTTTCAGATCAGATTTTTTTGTTGTTGGTTTTTGCTTTGGTTTGGCTTTATAAAAGGAGAGTTGCCAATTTTTAAAGTTTGTTATACTTCAAAAACAAGCCATAGCACCCTATGAAAGAGGCAAGGCATGCAGAAAGAACACAAGGTTGAGCTCATAGATTTTCTGTCGTAGAATAGCTCCTCACAACCAATTGAGTATAGGCATGACGTGCACAATTTGCCAGCAATGATCAGGTCATCCTTATGGGTTACTACCTCTCTACAATGTACTGCTCCTTCACCGACAGTATATCTCCATTAGTATCTGAGTGCATACCAACATCAACTCTTCTAGGACCATTACAATGAAAGATGGAGATGTTGAAACAGATTACCTTGCGTTTGCTGAAAAAGCATACATGGAGACCTCAGATGAATCTCTACTGGCACAACAGTTTGCTAAGCTACTACAACTTGCTAAATGAGTATAAGCCTTTCAAAAAACTCTTAGCAAAACTGTGTCCATAGCAGAATTTCTGCTGTGCCTTATGTCCAGACTATTGTTTCTCTGTTTGTATCCTCAAGACCTGAAAAGCCATCCCCAAAGTCTAGTACAACGGCTTTCAAACTGCATACAGCCTACGGATGTCTTCCAAATGGGCTATAAAACAAAAGCTGGACAACTATTACAAGGACTGAATTTGTTACGTGTGGTTACAGTAATAGCCTCTTTGGTTAGTTTACTTTAGATAATGAGTGAACATCACCAATATAAAGTACACAAGAGACTCTTCCTCTATAGGGCTCAACATCTGGCTTTTGTTTGTGAAGTACTAGGTGTATCTTACAGAATAAAAAGCAATGGTGCCAAATTACTTCTTTTTGATTATATGTGCTTATTTTGCTATTTATTGAAAATGAAACACATCAAAATGAAGTTCCTTTCTCGTTAAGAACTTGATGTGGAAGCAAAATTTTGACTGCAGCATCAGAACCTCTCTTTTTGGAAGCACTAGTAGGGCAAATTAATTCCAGTTAAACATTTGTTACATTTTGTAACAATTTCACTTCCTGGCTAACAAAATGAAAGCATCTTCAGATACTCATTGATGCTCAAAAAAATAAATTTCCATTTTAATACACAGAAACCAATATTGAGACACCAATGCAGATACTCTGCTATTTTACTCTAACTATGCTTCCAGGAGGCCAGGAGAACATCTTTGATGAAATATTTAAAATCTACATACCGATCTCTTCAACCAAGATGGACTTAGAAAACAACTAGCTGGTATTTGAAGACAGATAAACATTTAAGATATAAATAATTCCTATAAAAATAAGGAATTCTTTTAAAATATCAATTCAAGTATTCAATATTTTTAACGGCACCTGATTTATTTTGCTTATTTTAATATGAAAAGCTCAACAGTGATCGTTGTAACTCCTTTTTACTGCCGTTGGTGGAACAGGATTGATATCACTTCCTTACAAAGCACCTCGGCTTGAGAAAACATAAAAAAAAGACCTGGTCCAATGACATCAGCTATGTAAAGATTTTATAGCACAGAGGTGAAATAAAGCCTTTTCTTGCATACACTTGTACTGTACAGTTGATGTTATAAAACACTCGAGCAATAATGAAGTGATTCATACTGCAACCTCTGGTTGATTCACGCTGCAGACTCAGTAAAATGCTGAGTCTCATCACACTTACAGAATTTGGTGTGGCTTAGCTGATTACCCTGGGGCAAGGCATACACAAATTTAAAATTAAGTTTAAAAAAAAAATCCATCATATGTTAAGTAAGACTTCTCTCTTTTTTTTTTGGCAAACATCATTTGGGGAAAAAAAAATAAAAATCAAACTAAAAAAAAAAGTTATTAAGTTGTCCAAAATCCGTCAAGAGTATTAGTTTATGTTCCCTTTTTTCCCCCCAGATATGCAAAGTTCTAAGTAATACTATAAGAAACTGATTTCTTACCACGATAATGTTTCCCCACAGCACAACGGAGATTAACCCATCTCTTCATAAAGTAGGCAGTAATGTGAAAATGGTTGGCTGCAACATAAAACAAAGGGATAATAATAAGTTCAAGGATATTTGGGGCATTGTGATGTCAAAGTGTTGCACATCTGCAAAGACAGGACTGAGAGAAACCTGCAGCTCAAGAATACAAAAGAAAACACAACTTTAAAGTAATACATTTAAAAAGAAGCTGCTCATACTGAAATCTCAAGAAATTATTATCTGAAGCAGAAGAAAGATCTAAACAAATTACTAACCACCAAGTTCTGGTATCCAACCACAGAAATAAATTTAAATTCTTCAGAGATGCAATCCACTTAATAACCTAGTGTCACAGTAACTAGTCCAACAGGCTAGAGTCCTGTTCACTACAATGTTTTCATACATATTTTGACAAGTACACTACAGATCACTAATTACTTAACTGCCTTCTAGAGAAAGGTGACATACTCAAAGCTGATAGAAAAAAATGCTAGCTACAGGAATAAAACAAACACAAAGGAACATGAAAGGTCTTAAATGATCTGCTACTCGAATTAAGTGAGAAATGCATACATTTAAATTCCTCAATATCTACAAGTAGGCAGAGCTAGTCTGGCTGACCCAGCAGGTACCTGTTAACATACACAGAGGCTTCTTCAGTTCCTATTCCTGAGAATGACAGAAATCCTTGTGCAGTAGAAGCATAAGAAAAGGACATACAGGATTATATTACAGCAAAAGACTATTAGACTATGGCTAAGGAAATCAGCTTTTACTTTTGTTCTACTTGAATTCCCAAGTGACCCTGAATAAATCAGTTAGGACTTGATTCATAAAGGTATTTATCAACCAACCTAACTTCCACTGAAATGGAAAGAAGTTAGCATCTAGGAGTCCTCCTTCTTAGTGTCTTTGTACACCTCACTAAAATGAACATGCAAAAGAGAGTATTTCCCCTAACTCTGATAGGTTTTGCAAGACTTTAATTATTGCTGTCAGGTTATTAGTCAGTCAGATATCCTATCCTACGTAAAATTACCACAGAAAAGTTAGAAAATTAAGTGCTACTGTTGTTCCTCTAATCTAACCATTTAAAAAGAAGTAACAAAAACTTGTTTGTTCCAGTCTCAATCTCTACTGAGCAAATGCCAAGACATGCCTTATCTCTAATATAAAGCCCAAAATGCATGTCCTCTCCTGTAGACTCTACAGCTCTCCTACTTGTAAAAGGTTTCCTGGAGCTCACCATCAAGTGCTGTTCAGCTTCATCTCTCATTAAGAACTATAGTTATTGATCAAAATCAATGCCTTTGAAATTTATCAGCCATCTTTTTTCCTTCCCCTCAGGAAGATACCTAAAATTTCACTTCCCTTTAGAGATCAAGTCAAGATGTGACAAGTTGAACCATCCCTTAAAAATGATGAGGGCTAGAGAAAATTTTGGATGCAATCCACCAACTTTATTAACTGTATATTTACGAGCACAATTAAAGAAAATTACTTTAGCTATTTCCAGTTTGGCATCCAGTTATTTAGTATTGTTCGTAGGGCTAGCCAAATCAAGGAATTTGTTCTGTATATAAATAAGCTATTAGTGCAATAATAACATCTTCCACTGTGACCTCTGTAATGCTGAAAAAGTAACATTCATAAAAGTGCAACTTTGCAAACAAATATCCAAACAGAGTAAATTTTATAAATAAATCTTTCTACCTCCATTTGTCTGGGATATTCCAAATGCATTTTTCTTGATAAGACATTACAATGCAAAAGTGTGAATCTTTTGCTTTTCACAAAGCACAATGCTTCTTTCCTGAAATTCTTTTGTGAATCAGTGACATGTACATCCGTTTATTTTTCTTGCTGTCCTGGTATTCTCAGAGAGGCTAAGTGTTTAATCATATTTGATTGACTAATGGCCTGAACAGTTTCAAATTCCTCTTAAAGGCTCTTGATTCAGCTAGCTACTGTTGTGTGGAAAAAAGAACCTACCTCAAATCTAACAAAATAATTATGTAAGAGATCAAAACACTTCTACACTATTTTTGCAATGTCAGCTCAAGTCTGGAAGTCTTATAAAGCCTTCACAGGGAGTTGCACCTGAGCTAATAAACAGCCCAGAGGGACTAATACTAGAAAATAAGTTTTGTTTCGATGACTATTTAACTACTTGACTTTGCTGAAAAAGCCTGAACAGGTGATACACTGTTACTTGTTACTAACTGTGAGAAAATATAAGTTGCATCACATTCAAGATACCTATATTTTGAAAGTATCACACAGCTATGCTCATCAAGTGTTTTTAAATCATCTTGTATGTGACATCTGATCTAATCCAGTCAGCTGGAGTTTGCAGAACTTCCCTAGTTTTAAAGTTGCCAGAGTTACTGCAGAACTAAAGAAACTGTGGTATCACCTTTCTGCTTCCTTCAAAAGAAATATATTATCCAATTAACAATTTTGATTCATGTAATAAGAAACTAAAAATAAACCCACAAGAAAACCTTCTTATCCAACAACTTCATGCAACTTGCAGCTTTTTAAACTTCCTACACAGTTACTCAGCATGAGTCTAAACCTGTTCTCAATTCCAGACTTGTCCACCATCAACATTGTTTATATACTAGCTTATACTAGTGCTGGCTTTGGGCAAGCTGTGGATTATGCTCCATGGAAGGAGATGCCCATTGTGTTCTCAGCAAGGACTAAAATCTGCTCTTCATGATATCTGGAAGGACGGACTAAGTGATATGTACCAAATGATCCAGCAGTAACTCCTTTTAAGCACTTTATAAAGTAGCACCTAGAGCTATAAACATTTTGCAGCCAGTAATAGAGAGAGAAATTTCACTGATTTTAAGCTCAGCAAACCCACTCAGCCCAATCTTCTGTTTCCTCTTTATCATGCAATGTAGACAAAGCTCCATTTGTAGATTACCAACACAGCAGCAGAAATAAAATTGCTGACGCTGATGTGGAGTTTTGTTTTTCTTATTTCAAAACTGTACATCAAAATCATCAGACCCAGGTTCCAAAGCCAAACAAGAAATACACTAAAAAACAAACCCTGAAACCCAAAATGTGACAGAATAAAAGTGGTTCTTGAAAAACCACAGTTCAGTTTCTGCTGAAATACACACCAGCGAGCGCTACCTTTTAAGGGAAGGGAAATTTGCCCCTTCTCCTTATATTTCATAGTCCCATGATACTGAGAGGACGTACCAGACACTCTTTGCTGTAAGACTATCCAGCAACACTTGTTTTCCAAAAGAGTCCCAGCCAAGCTGACTTGCGCTTCCAAAAGGCTGCCAAGAAGAGGCTGTGGTACAGTGTGGAGCAGTGGGAAGCCCTCTCCCACGGCTATTACAGACCATTCACCTGGGAGCCTGGGAAAATGCCTTTGAGCTGCTGAGTTATCTGGAGCTACCTGGCAGGTGTTCACTTCCCAGCACAATCTGGCACCTGTGTGGCTCTGTAACAAAATTCAGGCAAGTCTTTTCCAAAGCCACAGTACAAGCCTAAGAAGTGCAATTGACCTCCAAACATTTCCATATCTGACAGGCACCTATTTCTCATCACACAGTATTTTATATAATCTTTTAAAAAAACACCCATTTTTCCCCCCAGCCTTGCTGTTTCACATTTCTGACAGGTTGTTCTAGATTAGGACTAGATTACATTCCTCTTTGGAAAGTAAGAACAAAGTAAATCATTGCAACACACAGATACTAAAAAAAATAATAATAATAGGATTAATTTCTTACATTACAGTGTAAATATATAGGTGAATTAGACTTGCTGAAACACTATATTGTACATTTAAAAAAATAAATCTACATTTTGCTTATGCTAGATTAATTATTCCACATAGATTAAGCTATATTATTAATAATGTTTACAGTATATAGAGCTTTTCATCTTCAAAGTGCTCTACAGACATATTATTACTTTGCTTTTCAGCAGTTATATTTCCCCCCTTAAAAATTATTCACCACCAAATCCAAATTCCTGATCATTTGTAAATGAAAAAACAAAAAAGAAACATTTTATTTTATAACTACTGCTAATCATGCAGCTTTCCTTCGCCAAAACAAGTGTTCAGATCCTGTGCTCCAGAGTAGGCTGCCATTTCTAATTTAGATGAGATTAAAAACCAAATGCTGGCATGTAAGTTGAAGTCCGTGTCTAGGACAGACCAGGTACAATAGACACAAGTCATTTTCTGACTCTTTTCTGGTGTTCAGAATGGGTACAGAATTTCTGTATCACAATCTCAGACCACCAAAAAAAAAACCAAAAAACAAAACAAAAAAAAAACCAAACCCCAAAACACCAACAAAACCAAAACCAAAAAACACCAAACCAAAACCAAAAAAAAGGTCAACTTCATAGTAAATGGCAACAAACATCTTCATTTTGTGAAAATTTTCATACAGCAACTAGTGGATTTAAGCTGAGGATGTCATCCATTCTTACCATCCAGTCTACCTTCAGAGAAGTTTTTGATCACTTTTTATATTTTTATTATTTCTAGTGAAAATTGCAAGCAAATAGGTAAATGTGTACTCATCAATGCAAAATAAAGCCCATAAACTTTTTAAAAAATGTTTTATACTTAAGAAAATACATGCTAATCATTGAATTTATATACCTATAGTGTGGATGAAAAGTCTGTTTTTTCCAGGGTGCCTTAACAATCAGTTTAAACCAAATGTAAATAAAAAACAGATTACTTTTTTCCCCCTCATTACTCTTTCACATTTTTATTAGTATTAATGCTATTCTTCTATCAATTCTTCTATCCACTAAATCTTCAGAACACAGGTCAGATACCAGTAAGTATACTTGAGAGACTGGTCCCATCAAGGATGTCAGGACAGGATTTAGTTCCTGACTGGAAGAAAAATACTAACCTTTAAATTAATCTGATGAGGACAGGATGAGATAAGTGCAGTAGAAACCTCCCTGCTATCAGAATATTGATAGCTGGACTAAAACATTCACACTAAAACGTTCAGAATACAAGCCGTTAGCATTGAAACTGATCCATTTTATGAAAACCAAGAGAAGGGTTGCAGGGCTCTCCTCTAGCAGGAGAGGTGCAGAATTCACTCTGAAATCAGAACTACACTGGCCAAGCTGGACCCAGGGTAAGGCGTTTCTTAGGCTGCTTGTCATGGGCATTCTAGAGGAAAGAACTGAGAAGAAAAGCAGATATGGGACCATTTGGCCACAAGGTGAGAAATACACCTGATGGAGGTCCTGAAAACAGCTCTGAAGGAAAACCATCTCGCCCTCACTAATAGTTGAGATGGAATGGTAGGGCTGATCCAGTCCTAGAAAACAAGGAGATAAAGGTAGAGCAAGATATTTGGCATTCAGTGTACCATTACTACAGACAACTGTTTTCCAATAGGAGACAAGATCTGATTTCACCGCTTTGTTGATCTCAAACTCAATGACCGTATTATTGTGTATGATGGTCTTTAGCACATTAACTGAAAGCTACTTATGAATCCTCACTGTTTTGACCATATAAACTGCATTCCAGAGGAAGCCATGGGCTTGAACTTCTTTAAGCACTGAAGAAGTCCAACAACTGAAAGACAAAGAAAGGCATCTTTTGCAACCAACCAAAAGGCAGAGAGAACTGGAAAACAAACACCATGGTAAACGCTGTTTAATAAGTCATCAAGAAGAATCTACAAGTCTCTTGAAAGTGGCTGTATTGCCATGAAGGAACAGCTTAATTTAAAAAAGTCTAATGCCGTATTTGCACATCAAGCTGAGCATCTCTCCCAAAACTGGCCAGACAGAGAGCAAATACCCAAATAGAGCAATGTCACCTACTTATATCAGTGAATTCCCCACAGCGGTAAAAGGTAGATACTAGCTAAAATGAAACACAGACAGTATGATGGTGACAAGTTGACTTCCAGGACAAAGTTGTCTTTAAAGCACAGGCCTCTTCCAAAAAATATGTCCTTTCAGCCTCATTGTCTGCGTTTTTCTCCTTGAAGATACCCATGAACTTCATGATATATTTTGATGCCATGAAATACTTGAAAGGGAGGATTTTGTAGGTTAAATGTCAGGAACCTCTACAAAGCAAAGTCTCTTCTAGCATAAAAATTCAATCAAAATGTGGAAATGAGCCTTTCAGAATTTAAGAGACGTGACTGGCTCACCTTATTATTCATTAGAACAGCATTCTCATGTATGCCAATACTACGATGCTAAAAGATTTTCAAATAAAGACAATTAAGTCCTCCACAGGTGTCCAGGCTCTATTTATTTTTTTCCTGGTAATAGGAAGTAACTCTGCAGAACTCCTTCTCCCATAGGACAGTGTTTTAACACTGTAGCTCCCAGAACTGACAAGACTTTCATTTCTGCCAATAACAAGGTCTCTCAGCAAGAGTCACTGAAAACATCAGGGCTATATTGCACCACATGGTTAAAAAGCACATGGGTTTTCTGAATAAAGCCTGACAGTCTGCCACCGGACATATGATGGGAGACAGTGAGAAGAAAAGCTAGTAGCAAGTATCTTCAGTACAAGATTAAAACGATGACATGAATGTGAAAAGGTAGTTTCTTCAAAGCTGATCTTGATACATGGCAGCAATTCTTGTCTTTTGTTTTGGCAGACTCCTGTTAGGATAGCCCAGTGTTGATGGTCATGACTCCACTGTTCTTCTATACCCTATCATCCAGAGGACACTTAAAAGAAAGTGAGCTCTATGAAATGCATGTGGACTTAAACCAGCACACATTTCACACTGTTCAGACTCACAAAAATTGTAAGTAGAGGTTGGAAGAGACCTCTAGAGATCGAATCCAAATGCTCTGCTAAAGCAGGTTTATCTACAGCAGGTTGCACAGGAACTCATTGCCAGGCAGGTTTTGGATATCTCCAGAGAAGAAAACTTCACAACCTCTCTGGGTAGTCTGTTGCAGTGCTCTGTTGCCCTCAAAGTAAGTTATTTTTCCTCATATTCAGATGAAATTTCCTGTGTTCCAGCTTCTACCCATTGGCCCTTGTCCTGTTGCTAGGAATCACTGAGAAGGGTCTAGCCTCATCCAGAATGGAGCAAGTTGTCCCAGAGGTTCATGGCTCCTTGTATTTTCAGAAAACAGACTCTTGTTAGGTTTATAAGAACTCAGAATATAAGGAAGCTCTGGAGCACAGCAAATAGGTGAAAAGCTACTGCAATGAAGCTCTCTGTATCTTCTTTTTTATAATGTTAGCAAATAATTAAGCCAGCTGCTAAAAAAACTTATTTCTAAATAAGACTTAATCTCTGCTCTCACAAGCTCTGACACAAAGAGGATACCACCAAAAAGATGATCGTGATTACGGGTTCTTCATCTGATCAGTGCCACTCAGCTCTAGCAGTGGAGTAGGTCCTGGTTGTAGTGCAAAGAGCTGGAGACTGACTGCAAAGTGGTTTGTAACAAACTGCTCATTTTAACTTACTCAAGAAAGTAGTATTATAACAGACCACCTGAATTAATCAGCTCATTATTTTGCAGTTTCTCCTATCAGTGTAACAGATGCTAAGTGGAAAAAAAACCAAAACCAAAAACAAAAACAAAACCCACAAAGTACACAGAGCATCCTCTTTCTCAATATTAAATACAAAATTTAAGGTTTTTTATACAAAAGACCAAAAGCCATCAGCCTCACTTACACCAACAGAAGATAACAGAAAAGGACAGGCACTGGACATGTCTTATGACCAACATGCATGCACACAAAGAAAAGAAAAATAGGTATCTTAATTAAAAGAATAAGAGAAAGATACTCTGTAAATGAATTCGATACTGTCACCTTCTAATTTCCCTAAAGCAAGCCTTGTCATTTAAACAACTTCATTCTCCATGGGTTTGTACAATTAATATTTTACTTTAAATATTTTTAAATAAATATTTTTTAAATTTTAAATATTTTAAATAAATTTTTTTTTTATTTTTTAGAGTGTTTCTGAATAAATTAACTTGTTCTGCATTAGAACAGCTCTTATCATTTTGAAGTTGAAGGAATACATCAAGTTCTGTTACTATGCCCACAATGCATACTCAAGATCGTGCTGGACTTCTTTCCTCCTCTTTTTAAATAAAAGCCTTATTGTTTACTGTTCTACTAAATTTTCATTTACTTCTATTCATTTTTAATAAATTGAGGCCTGGATTCTGTAAACTTTGCTGGTGTAGTTTTGTTTAAGGTCTGCCACTCGTCTCTTTGCAGTCAACTGAAATATCACGTGTGTAATAAATACAACATATTCAGTACCTTCAACGTTGAACCAAATGCACATAACTGCTCTAACTGAACTACTTATGCCAAAGAAAGTATTCAGGAATTGGCCCTCCATCTCTATCTGAACAGATTTCTGTAAAGCCTTATAAAAGTTTTCCAAATATAAATAAACCCACAGAAATGTTTGCAATTTAAAAAGCTGTATGATAATGAAACTTTAGAAGAAAAGAAGAGAGGAGAGTATTCTGAAATTATATCCACAATTATTTCCAATTATAATAAAAATAGTCAGGACATCAAATGTTTAACATGCATCTATAACAATTTTTTTTCTTAAAACGTAATGGCAATTTTTGTTTTTCTTGAACTGCTGGTGATAGTTTGGGGACGTTTATATTAAGGCTTTTAAGGAATGCAAGGGTTAAAGATGTGTAAAACAGATTTTCTCACAGTTTTGAGAGAGCAAAACAACACATTTAGGAAGCCAGACAGCTAAAAGGTCAAAACATTACACTTCCAGGTCAAACTTCTGGTTGCAATTAAGTAAATTCCTCTAAACATTTCTAGGGAAATCATATTTCTTTTAGGTTTTATTTCAAATCCCTATTCTTTCTTGCTTACATTGTAATCAAAACAATATTGCTCTCTTTAGGAGTGTTTAATAAACAGTACTTACTTTTTTTTTAAAAGAAACCTGACATTTCATCTCAATATAAAAATCAAATTCTTATTTTTTTTCCATCTCATTTAGTACGAAGTTGAACCAATAAAAAAGGAAAATGAAGTTATAAAACTTAGTTAATTTTTTTTTTTAAAAATAGCCTTCTTTTCCTCTTAGAAATCATATTTCCCTTTTCATCCACTTTCGTTATCTGTATTTTTCACAGCAGGGTTTGTCTTGGGGTTTTCTGTTGTTTTTTTTTTAACTAAATCAAGCAATTTTCTTCCTCCCATGCAGTTATATGAAAAGCCCTCAAACCTAAGATGCTGACAACAGTCCTGATGTAAACACTGATATGCCTGCCTAAACACACCAGAAATCTCATGACCCCTATTGCTGCCCAACAGGACTACATAGGTCTAAAAATATAGACTCTGCCCACACAGAGATTTTCAGAAGTCCCAAGCACACAGGCACAGCACATGGATAAACACAACAGGAATGCAGTTTATGTGGATTTTTATAATTCACAAGAGGTAGTCCTGGTATGCATCTAAGCAACGCAGCCCATTAGGTACATTCGCAAGTGATAGATGGTATCATATGTACCCAAGCTGAAAAAACTAAATTCTAAAGGCATATTCATACTACACTAAAAATTTAGCCAAATGGAAAAGATATGACCAGACATTACCAGAAAATGCTTTACTTCAGTAGAATGCACATATTATATTAAACTGCCCTCACTACTTTATAGAATCATCTAGGTTGGAAGGGACCTTTAAGATCATCAAGTCCAAAATCTGTATCTGTAGCATATTCCAGGCAGCAGTCCTTGAGCTATCCCACACATGTATTTATAAAGGTCAGACAGCTTAGGAAAGTCAGGTCTATCATACTGACCAAATAATTTCTGCTCTGGTACTTCATAGAATCATAGAATCATCCAGGCTGGAAAGGACCTCCAAAGGTCACCTAGTCCGACCTCCCCACAATCACAGGGACACCCCCAACTAGACCAGGTTGCCCAGGGCCTCATCCAGCCTCACCCTGAATATCTCCAGGGAAGGGGCCTCAACCACCTCCTTGGGCAACCTGTTCCAGTGATCCACCACCCTCAGAGTAAAAAAATTTTAACTAATATCCAACTTAAATCTACTCTTCTCCAACTTAAGTCCATTGCCCCTCGTCCTATCGCCGCAGGCCTTTGTGAAAAGACCCTCCCCAGCCTTCCTGTAGGCCCCCTTTAGGTACTGAAAGGCTGCAATTAGGTCTCCCCGGAGCCTTCACTTCTGCAGGCTGAACAGCCCCAGTTCCCTCAGCCTATCTTCAGAGCAGAGGTGCTCCAGCCCTTTGATCATCTTCGTGGCCCTCCTCTGGACCCGCTCCATCAGGTCCATATCGTTCCTATATTGAGGGCTCCAGACCTGCACACAGTACTCCAGGTGGGGCCTCACCAGAGCAGAGTAAAGTGGCAGAATCACCTCTCTGGATCTGCTGGCAACACAGCTTTTGATGCAAACCAGGATGCGACTGGCCTTCTGGGCTGCAAG
>VZRU01010385.1:234-26315 GCA_013398155.1 Pedionomus torquatus
ATATTTGAACTGAAGAGTTTTCATTCGGGTCACCCTAGACTTGTTTAATTGTTTGGTGTCAAGTTGTTAAGATCCAGAATTAGCTCGCTGCATTTGGAAAGAGCTTTCTTCCAAGTGCTTCAGAAATGCAAAGGCGAGTTTTCAAGCCCTGCTTTTTTTTTTTATTGTTGTTGTTCTTGGGTTTTTTTCTAAATCTGTTTTGATTTCAGCTGGTTTTGAAGGGAGCGGACACATACCCTATTTACTGCAGCAGCGGAGACTTGGAAGTGTAAATCCCCCATCCCGTTCTCCAGCACACAGGAGATGGCAGCTCCTGAAAGCTTCACGTCTTTCCAAGGAAGCTGGCATCTGGTTTGCCAAAAAAGCCTTATTAGGCCGACAGGATGCGGACCACTTCGCGAGGCCATTGAAGTCCCAGAAATGAGTCATTCCGCCTTTCACCGGTGGCACATTTGCCCCGCAGTTGGCATAACTTTCCCGTTTCCCCTCGGAGGGTTCAGGGCTTGTACAATCAAGGGACGTCGTATGTCTTAGGAGCACGTGGAAACGTAGCAAAGGCTTGCGTAACTCAGCTCTGATAATGCGGGGGATTTTTTGGGTTGGTTTTTTGTTTTTGTTTGAATCTTAATTGTAATTAATAGTGCTGCGTCTGATGCTTGGAGCAGAAAGCTTAATGCGTTATTTATCCATAGGTTCGTGGTGCGTTTAATATAACTGAGACCTTGTTTCCAGTCGGTGCTCCTGGACTTGTTCTGGTGAATTCTGGGGCATAAGAAACTTAAGAGTTAGTCCAGTACTTTGGTAAATATCAAGGGTATCGTTGAATGCTGACTTGGTTAACCTAATGATTTATTTCTTTTTTAAGCCATTGGTATGTATGAGTTGATTTAAAAAAAAAAAAAAAAAAAAAAAGAAAAAGCAGAGGCTTCTTAAATGTAGTCTGGTCTGAATTAAAGGGTGTGGTGTTGGCTTTGAATGAGCTTGATGCAGCAACAAGCATGCAGCAGTTGGTAAATAAAGATGGATTTTCTTTTGTTCTGCTGGTGCTTGCTGCTCATTATTCTCCACTTACCCCGTGAGCTTCCCAGGGAGTGGCAGCTGTTTCTGATGTTAGACACTCTATCAGTGGCAGACAGCTCCAGATTCGGTGAGATACTGTTGTGGGGAGGAGAGAGAAAATAACCTAACCCTGCATTATTGTAAATCCTCAGTAGAATTAACTTTTCATGAACCAAGAGAGTATTTTTTTTTTTTTTTCCGCGTTTTAACTTTTTCGCTGAAATATTCAGGCCGTAAGCGGGCTTTGCAGTATGTGTTACTGTGAAAAAGCTTTTCTGGCATGAGATGGATTTACATTCTAAGTGTGTGTTAAGTATTTTAATGTGCAGTGTGTGGGGGCAGACGCAAGGCAATAAAGGGAAATCGGTCTATAACAGTCTTCGTGTACGTTTCCAGATATATACAGTTTGGAAATCTTTGCAATTTGGAAATTGCTTGGAGTAAACAGAATGGTACATAAAGATTTTAAATAATAAAGCTAGCAAGCTAAAGAGGAGTCTGTTTGGTTCCAGGTTTTTATATGTAGGATTTATAACCCATGCTTTTGCTTTCCTGTCTCTGCAGTGTTAGCATTCTGTTACTGAAAACAAAGAAGCCTCTGCCAGGGCATTACACAAGCAATGAATCACAGAGGAAAAAATGTTTTGCTTTGTAAATTGTTCACTTTTCCATGGTGGATCATTATTATTATTATTATTTTTTAGCGTTGTCTGATAAAATTTGCTACACATACTTGCTGCATTTACTGTACTCGGTACAGGCTTCTAGTGGGATTACATGACCGCTAGCATTAGTGACTTCAAGTAACTTCTTGCTTTATGATTCTTAAAAACAAAACCACAACAGGAACAAAAAAAACACGGGGCAAACACTGAAACAGCTCAGTTCACTCTTCAGGCATGACAGCTGACTGAATATATCAGAGGAAGGAAAAGGTGTTCATGTTTTTCAGTCAGCTTTGTCCCAGCAGTTCCACGTAGTTGTATTTTTTGGCTTTATTGACAAACTCCTTTTCTGCCTCAAATAAATCAGATTTGCTCTCATGAGCAATGTGCTCCTCCTCATAGGTTGTGGGAAGTTTATAGTATCTTAGCTAATCATAAAAATATGAACTTGTCTCTTAAGAATACGCGCTTTATACGTTTTCTTGATGGTGAATTCTGTGTTTCAGAACTTTTGTGAAGGAATGATGGTTTGCTGGGGCTTGAATGTAAAATTATACTTTAAGATTATCTGATGGGGAAGCCACACACCAGACGATGTCTTGCCACTTTGCTGCAAGATGCAGAAGTATAACCTCAGTGTGTTACATAGTCAAATTGATACCACAGATGCAGCAGTGAGCCTCATGCTGTCCTTGGCAGGAGCAATAATCAATAATGTGTATGCTTGCCATATTACAGGATCCATTAAGCTCCAGACATATGGAAAAATAAGTTTAAAATCACGTTAACTCATCTGCAAATTCACGAGGTGGGTCAGGAACCAGAACCAGCTAAAGCAATGGATCGAGGGAAGGTCCAAGGAGAAGGGTCCTTGCAAAAATGCCTGGCAGTAATGAAATCCTTAATTTTTCATACAGAAAGAGTGAGTGTGGAGGAGGATGTACATGTATGGAATACACCATTTTACAGACTCTGTGATTAATCCTGTTAGATGATGTGTTTGCAACAAACAGATCGGGGGAATAAAGCTTCAAGAAAGTACAAGAGCCAAACATAAGCATCTAATCTAAGAAGAAGAGTCTCTTGTGACAGAACAGTGTAATTTTCTGTAAAATTATGCATACTTCACTGGAAAATAATGAGATAATAGTTTCAGAATCTGCAGAAAATAAATGTCTCCTCTGTAAATACCAACGGGAGAGGCGTGTAGCAGAGATTAAGGAGTAAGGGAAATTGAAACTCTCGATGTCGTGCCCCTCTTCAGATACTTTTCACCCCATCCAATCTGGATTTAGTCTTAAATGCAGGTATGATAAGGGGTACATGATGGATTCTAGGTCTCCTGGGTCTGCTTTATGCAAGAAAAGAAAATACCAACGAGTCAGGTACGTGATAGCGTGCTCCAAAATTGTGATGGTCTGGGCAGCCGCCTTCCCGACCTGCTTACCTGGCAAAGCTCTCGTTAGGAGCTAGGCTGAGCCTGCCATGTGTCTTCTTGTCCCTATAGTCACATCTGTGGTGTGATAGTAATGAGATTGGAGTAATCTCACTGATCTGGGCTGAGTGGGACTGAGAATTTAAATGTGAAAGGCTTCATAATCTCCTACTGATTCCAGAAAGTTTGCAGCTTTTAATTAAGGTCAGAACCAAAAAAGATGATGACAACAAAACCTTCTACATTTGCTGCCTTGGTTGTAAATGTTAAGCTGTGACAGCTTAGGTGAGTTCTTGTGAAATTCCTAAAGCCACGATGACATTTTTGTTAACCCCTTATAGGTTAAGGTAAGACTTGCAGCTGTAATAGACATCTCTAAAAGAAAGAGGGAGAGGGTTTGTGCTCTTTCCTTTTCCTCCCGTCTTTCTTGCCCCGTGTCCTGTTTCAGGAGTGCGAATAGATGGTTTTTGCAGGCATGGCCAGCGTTGGAGAGGTAGCTCTATGTGACTCGCCTCTGGTTTGGTAACTCTTAGGGTGTTTTGGTTTTTTTCTTCAGATGAGAAAATTAAAAGCCTAACGAGGGCTAAACAGGTGAAAGCAGCAGTGGGCGCTTGGCGTGGGCGTTGGGGTTGCTTTGCCTCTGTGCAGCAAAGAGTGAGCTTGAGCGGAGGAGAAATGACACAGCTGGTGCCCAAAGCGGGTTGAAACTGCGCTGCAGAAGGAGAGGAGGACTGGGGAGAGGAAGGAGGCAAAGCAGCTGGAGGGGAGTTCCTGGGGCAGGGGTACGCATCGCTGGGAGAGAAATTACCAGGGGAGGGGAGCCAAGCAGCAGGAAAAGAGGGTGTGAGCGGAGCCTGGGAGAAAGGGAAAGCAGCAGAAGGTTGCCAGAGCTGATCAATCTGAGAAGCCTTTTCTTTTCCCTGTACTCAGGGGCTGGTTGAAGAGCTCGCCAGCAGATGAAACTGTGGGTGCTGGGTACCAGCCGCAGCAGGGGCAGCCCCTTGGGGCATGCAGGCCAGAAAGAAGCTTGGCTCCAGATCTGCTCCCTCGTCCTCTCCCTGATGTTGAATAAACAAATGAGAAGCCATAGTGGAGGGAGGAGGGTAGAGCTGCTGCCCAGCTGCGGGTGCTTTGTAGAGACCGCTTCATTTTCTTAATTTTATAATTTTTTTAAACTGGTGGTTGTTGGGGTGAGCAGAGCTGGGGAAGTACGGCTGGTACCCTGCTTTGAATAGCACCTTGAGTGAGGTTTTTGTGACTCAGCTGAATAGAATGTTACTGCAGGACCTTGTAGGACCTGGGGGACCAGCTTGACGCCCAGTAAAGCTGGTGGAGCTTCTGGAGAGGCTGCCTGAGAAGACGGTAGCATGGGCAATGAGCAAGGGGGAAAACCGAGGCAGATATTAACATTGTCACCCAAAAGAGCCACAGGTGGAACCCCTGTCCTCCTTCCCTGAAGGCCAACTGAGTGAATCCATGGCAGGGGGGTTGGAACACAATGATCTTCAAGGTCCTTTCCAACTCTAACCATTCTATGATTCTATGATAACTGAGGTTTTGATCAACTCTTTATTCTACTGCTGAAGATTTTGAGCGTGGCTGTAATATAGTTACGGGATGATTACCTGTGCAGGTTACTCAGATGAGCAACATCATTGTGTGAGCGAGGGATGTTTGCTCTGACAAAGAAAGGTAGAATATCTTTCAGAATAGATGTTTGCTTTCTTCTTTGTGGCGGCTATACATCATCCAGTGTTTTCCCCTTCATATTGTGATATATCATCCCGTGTTTCACGCTTGAGATATTGTGAGAGGAGTGAGTGATGTTATGTAACATAAGCAGAGAATTATCTTCTTACGCTCTAAAAGTGACTGTTGGTTTGATAAAGCAGTTGACTAATTAGTAAATTACCCATTGTTGTTTAAAATACTTGCGCTGCAAAATGTAAATGAAAAAAATTTCTCCACTTGTCAGTATGAAAAATGACAATAGCAAAAATAATACATAGGACATCTGCTCTGATTTTTTTAAAATTTAAAATGCATTTAAGGCAGATGTTGCAGAATTTGAATGGAAATCGGAGTAGATGGAAGAACAAAACATAGCTGTTTACCTTTTATCAAGTCCCATTTCCATAGTTAACATTGCTAGCGATAACTGACTCAGTGCTTGTATTTTTCCACTGTTTGTATCAGAATGAACTGTATGTTCCTAAAACTGCTGTTATGTCAGGATGACATATAGTTTCAATAATTCAAAAGAAAATTGTTGGCGAGTCAGTATTTCGGGGTGTTTTCTGATGATCTTTCCCTTTGCCCATATTTTCTTTCCAGGAGAATACATAAAAACATGGAGGCCACGGTATTTTCTTCTGAAGAACGATGGCACGTTCATTGGCTACAAGGAACGACCGCAGGATGTCGACCAGCGGGAATCACCTTTAAATAACTTCTCAGTAGCTCGTAAGTCTTTTTACGTACTCTCTTCACGTCGTCTTGGAGTCGTAGCCCCAGTGAGCTGCATCATTTAGGTTTGAATCTGTCCGTAGTGATGTATCTAAACACTAAATAGTTTTATTTGAGATGATAAAACCTCCCCATGTTTCTAGGAACGACTGTGATGTGGAGATTTGATGCTCTGCCTTTTTTTTCCACCTTTCTACTAATTTACCGTTTCTGGTTAGAGATTAAAATGGTTCTGTTTGTTAATATTTCGTATATCTGTTATTCAGCAAGTTGCTTTACAGTGAAAATTAACCCAGCCACGTGCCTCGGTATTCAGCAGGTAGGCACAGCTGAAGCGTTTCAGCTTCTTTTCTGCTACCAGATCTAGATTCAAGTGGCATTGACACAGGGCAAAGTTATTTGATTGTTAGCATAACAGAACATGGAGTGAGCAGTGCTTTTAATGACAGATGCTCAGTTTTTCTTAATTTTGGACACAAAAGCGTATTTCTTCTCTTGCAGCATCAAAAAGGTTTGGAAATCATAACATTTCTTAAATTTGGCGCTCTGTCCCATGCAAAGGTTTCTGACTTTGCTCAGGTGCTGCAACACAGGATGTGATAGAAGACTCTGAAGATAATTTCATTTTCTTGCTCATGTTTTTAACCTTTTGCCTTGTACTTCCAGGTTTTATTTTCCCCCTTTCTTAATCTTTCCTACCCCATGATCTTCTTGTGTCTCATTCCACCACTTCAAGATACATCATTCCAGTACCCGAAGGGGGCCTGAGGCAGAGATGGGGAAGGACTCTTTGTCAGGGAATGTAGTGACAGGATGAGGGTAGTTTTCAACTTTCTGCACAGAAAGGACATGGACTGGTTGGAAGGGGTCCAGAGGAGGCCACAGAGGTGATCCTGGGACTGGAGCCCCTCTGCTACGAGGACAGGCTGAGAGAGTAGGGGCTGTTCAGCCTGGAGAAGAGAAGACTCCAGGGAGACCTTAGAGCCCCTTCCAGTCCCTGAAGGGGACTACAGGAGAGATGGGGAGGAATTATTTATTAAAGTGTCAGGATGAGGGGATGACAGTTTTGCACTGGAAGAGGGGAGTTTTATATTAGATATTAGGAAGAAATTCTTTGCTGTGAGGGTGGTGAGACACTGGAATGGGTTGCCCAGAGAAGCTGTGGCTGCTCCATCCCTGGAGGGGTTCAAGGCCAGGCTGGATGGGGCTTGGAGCAACCTGGTGTGGTGGGAGGTGTCCCTGCCCAGGGCAGGGGGGTTGGAACTGGGTTGGTCTTTAAGGTCCCTTCCAACTCTAACCATTCTATGATTCTATGATAGTAGCACCTGTTATTAACAATGATCTGTTCCCCCTTCATGTATTTCAAGCTATCCTGTAACGGGGTTCATGTTTGTGGTTGACCTTTAAGCAGACAGGTTTATTTTGAAACACCCTGGGCTTGGAAGAAGGCTGGGCAGTGCTAGGAATTAATGCAAATGTTTGTTTTATTTTTTCCCTGGTAGCAACATATACCTGTTCTGACTGATGATGGGAATAAATAATGGACATGCCTTTGCCTGATGCCTCCGTGCAGGATGCCAAGAATGCTTTGGGGTTTTTTGTCTAGGTTTAGAGAGAGAATTGTTGTAGTGTTTTCATTTCAGTAATGACATGGTACTTTCCTCTCCTTATGGATCAAGAAAGTAAAGCGGCAGAAAGCCATCAATTCATAAATGAATTCAGTATTTGGTCCGTAGCCAGAGGCTTTTAACAAATGCTCTTTTTGCAGGACATTTCCATCCTGCTGCTGCTAACTGCATTACTTACAATTATTTACTGCAGCTCAGTGCTAAGGAGTAATAAAAGACCTGTCCATTGCCTTCTCTTTGTACAAGTTGCCTTCGAAAAGGGTTAACTTCAATTTGATTTTCACAAGCACAGGAATATGGTGCTTTTTTTGGCAGATTGAGCCCATCAGTCTTGGCATTTATAGATAAACAAGTTTGTTACCATGGTGTTGGAGCACTGTCGAAAAAGATACCGCATATGCCTATAGAGTGAGGTGTAGCCCCCTTGAGTGGGACTTCAGGGAGGGTGGTGGGTGGAAGGATGTCCCTGGCAGTGGCTCTGCCTGGTGACCCAGTGGCAGGTTGGGAAGGCCATGATGATGATGATGAAGGGTGGGTGGGGTGGTGTCCTTCTTTCTAGAAGTCATTATTGTGGTTTTGGGCTCACAGGAGCAGCTGTTGCCCCACCAGGAGTTAATTTCTCATGTAGGCAGTGGTGTGCAGCGCTGCCAGCACCTGATGCGCGGTTCCCTTCTGGGTACCCTTCTGCACTTGGATCATTTGGATGTGTTTTGCACCACAAGTTTTCCCTTTGAACCTGCTTGCCTGCTCCTTTCCTTTGAGTTAACTTGGCCAGTTAGCATGGGTGAACTCCAGCTGCCTCTGGAGGAAAGCTTCTGCCAGTGAAAGGTGGGGGAAATATAGCTTAAATGTTTTGTCAAAATTCATTCTTTTTTTAAATTTTTTTTTCTTTTCTTTTCTTTTTTTCTTTTCTTTTTTTTTTTTTTTTTTTTTTTTTTTGAGAAACCATGATAGCCCTGACTCTTTTGTTAATTAGTGAACTAGATTTTTTTTTTTCTTTTTTTAATGAGATGGCAGGCTGTCTCTGTCAGTCTGTTCTTTGGAAGTGCTCCCATGTTTCTGATTAGAATCTTTGCTCTCTTCTGCTGTAAAATAATGTAGGCTTTTTTAATTTTTGCCAGTAAAAGTTTTGGTGGTGTTTTTTTTTTTTTTCATGACTAGGGGACACTTCCTACTTGTAGTGTAAAATTCATATTAAGTGAGTTTGTCAACCTGTGAGAGGTAAGTAATACTCAATTAAAGAGAAATCAGTGAAAGAAGATGACAACTAATCATGACTTGTCTGTTCCTTTAATAGGCATGAAGAAGATATTAGCAATAAATAGAGTGTACTTTCAGTGTGCTTGACAGTCTCTTCTTTCTCCTACACTAGCCTTTTCCTTTCAGTTTGTGAAGGTTTTAATCGTGCATCTTTAAGAACTTGTTTCTAGGGCCTCTCATGGGTAGAGAGGCTCTTTTTTTTTTTTTTTTTTNCAGGGACACCTCCCACCAGACCAGCTTGCTCCAAGCCCCATCCAGCCTGGCCTTAAACACCTCCAGGGATGGGGCAGCCACAGCTTCTCTGGGCAACCTGTTCCAATGCCTCACCACCCTCACAGGAAAGAATTTCTTCCTAATATCTAAATCTCCCCTCTTCCAATTTAAAACCATTACCCCTTGTCCTATCACTACACTTCCTGACAAAGAGTCCCTCTCCAGCTTTCCTCTAGCTCCCTTCAGATACTGGAAGATACTCAAAGACCATTTATGTAATGATATGTTTAGGGAATTTAAGTTACCCGTTGATGATTTATTTAAAAAAAAAAAAAAAACCAACCAAAAAGAAGGTAAAACTTCCCAAAGGTGTTGCCTGAGCCATTTAACTGTGATTTCTGAGTCATACTTCTGTATGTTCTGTACTTCACCACTACTAAAGTAAAAGGAATAAAAAAGCCTGTACCTAAATAGTTCTGCTCCAGAGACCCTGCAGATAAACAGCTAGTAGAGCCCTGTGTTGTAAATCTGCAAGATAAGTAGCCTTCATACCGATTGTAATCTCGGATTATCATCTATGTCTGCCTATTAGGTTATAATCCTTTAAAACCGTATAGCTGAGAAGAGCGGTATATTGTGAAGAACCACACGGAGAGAGAGGCTATTCCTGTCAGAAAGAAGGGATTACTTCTGCAACTGGCAAAAAAGGAGGGTGGGCTGCCGTGGTTTTGTTGTAGGGCTGAAAATGTAATTGCAAAACAATATGAGTGTTCCTTTTGGGACAGGACTGCGTGTCTGCAGTCGAGAATTTATCAGAGGGCATGGAATGGCCAGATTAAAAAAAGAAAATTGTTTTTTGTCTGCTGCTACTAGAGGCCACCTTAGTCCAGATTTTAACTCTGGGCTCCCAGCTCCTCACTTTTGCCCTGATGAGCTGTTTTGGGGGTGAACCTTTTTATCTGGTGCTACCAAAAAAGAGCACTTCAACATAATATTCCCATTTGCCTCTCCAAAGGTTTGTTTCTTCCTCATTCTTCTTGCCTGATTTACCTTTTTTTTCCTTTCCCCTTCTGCCCCCACCATCCCCTTCCTTAAAGAAACCAAAGCAGGAATGGGAAGGATTCTTTCTTGACATTATTGTTTTAAGTGTGATGTCATTCTATAGGGAGCAGAGTTTGACACTTCCTTCGAAAGTAATCTGTCTTTTAGCTTAAGTGCTGGGGAAGCAAATATTGTGACATTTGAGAAAGTCACTGGGATAATACTAAGTGTCTTTCAAATACAAAATGGTAATTTACATTTGAATGCCTGGGTGTCTATTCCTGTTAGGAACAATTTCTCTGTCCTACTTACTTTAAAAGACCAAACGCCAGGAAGGAATCAAGAGGGTCTTTAGAGCAATTTAAATCATTTTTAACAGGCTGCTGTTTGTACTACTTACTTTGTTGCAAATGGGGAATGCTTACATTGGCCTGTTTGACAGGAAAAACTGTCTTCAATGTGGATAAGCAACCCCTGGCCTGTATCTGAAATGTGAACATGTTTATACCAAACTCCCCCTCCCCAAATATGCTGTGAATCAGACCTAAGATGCAGTATCTGTACCTGTGCTCTGCTGTAGCGCTGCACGTGGTGGTACCTGATTACAGAAGGCAAGTTTGGTGCTTCCCTAGCTTGCCTAACTACAGTAAAGAGCACAGAGTTGATTTTAAAAGTAAAAAAGAAAAAAACCCAACCACCGCCTCCTCATTTTGCTGATTAAAATCCATGCGATTGGCGTACATTGGGAGGAGAATTTGGTGGTAGCTTCCAACTTTCTGAAACCTATGTGGTACTTCAAATGCCTTTGGTAAAGCAATTTAAAAATAAAGCCTTCTGTATTTCTTGATATGTGGTGTTATGATTGAGCAGGGTAATTAGACAGCATATTGTTCACTAAACAAAACACTTCTATGTGACATACTTGAATTATAGTGGTTATTAACTGACAAATCTCTATTATTCATCTTGCTGTATGCCTTAAAGATTGCTGGATCAGCAAGCTTAACAAATATCAATGGACAGTGCTGATTTAGGGGAAAACTGGTGAAGTTTAATTGGTCCCCTTCTATGACAGAAAATGCCTTGTGTGGTTTATTATGCCAAAATTAAATGGTTAAAGTTTAGAGTTCATGGCCAGTTTAAGTATCTGTGCTGCTGCTTCGGAATACTTAATCTAAAGTCTGGGTTTTTTTAAAAAAAGTAAGCAAGCCTCTCAGTTTATTTCTTCATAGTGTTGCGCTTCTGGGTAAGTATAGGAGAACAGCTCTGGATTAGCAGAAGGTTAGAAATAGCCTGATTTTCTTCTTCAAGTCTTTGGCCAAATAGAGTAGGGGTTAGGGCTGCATCATGCGGGCTCATAGAGGACAAACCCATCTTTAATCGCATTAAGCGGACAAAAACGGGAGGCAGAACAAATAAACAAGGCAACAAAAAAAAAGAAATGCTGCTAAGCTGAGGTGGGTGATCCGGGAGCAGCCATGAGATCTTTTGAGCTGAATTTGTCAGAACTAGGTTTGCTGAGCTTCACCGGCTCGTGGAGTGAGGCTGCGGAAGAGGATGGAGCTGGAAGTCTAAACACGGCTGCGTCGCCCCGTGGAGGTTCTTTAATCTTGGTGAACGAAGGGGTGCCGTTTATCACACTTAAAAACCTTTTTATGATTCATTAATAAACTTTCCCTTATCTAATTGCAGTGCTTTAGTAGGATGCAGTATAACCTCAGCGTGCTATTAAAGAAAAATTAGATTTTTCTTGTCATGAAAAATGCAAAGTTACTCATTGAAAAGCTTATAATTCCAGTAGCAAATGAGGCATGAAATATATTGCCAAAAATACAGCGCCCAAAAACACTGGCGGTAAATATTTTATCTTGGCGCTAATTAAGAGCTTGAATTTAAAACCGTGTGTTATAAATTTCCACAATAATAAAATTAACCTAATGATACCAGTGTAGCCTTAGTAACGCGCGCTGTTATTCTGGCTGGCTTCTGTCCTCGACTCGCACGTTGCTGATGGTGGAGGATGTTTGTAGCTTTAGCAGGAAGCAGAAATTCCTTCCCGTTTTCACTGTGCCTTTTCGTTTACTTGAAAGTTGATTTAGAAACTGAAGAGCAAATAATAGCAAGCTTAGGGCTTTACTGACTGCAAGGAAAATAGTTTAAGGAAAGAAAAAAAAACCCCAAATTATTTCTCTTTTTTTTTTTTTTTAAATTTTATCCCTGCCCCCCCCAGCTTGCTCACTTGGTTTCTTAATTTGGCTTTCGTTTAGCAGGAGCTGTTTAATTGGCAGTAGATTTTCTATTAATATAAATCTGAAAAATGTGATATTTTTGGCTTCTGTTGCTATTTTGTTGATTTTTCTTTCATTGTTTTTTTTTCAGATCATTTGTTTTAGTGTAATTAGTGTACCCTTAATCAGGTGTGTTTTCAGGCAGGCAGGATAAAACTTGTGGCAGCCTATGAAGCTTAAAATAGTAGGTGTGACTTTTAAAAAAAACCCAACCAAACAAAAAAAAGACTTTATGGTCCTCAAGAGAGAGAGCATTTTGATGAAGGAAGCGGTGGTTTTGCATCTCATTGTGCTTCTGTAGCCTTTTTAGATTGTTTTCAAGCCCTGGCACTGCTGAAAGCTCTTACCTCTGAGTCTGTGCAGCGTCCAATTTCACCCCAGGCATCCTGGAGGAGTTTTGAATTGGGGGTGTGCGTGTCTTCTCTGGGGGTGCCTCTGCAGTTCAATGTTCCCTCAGGTGTTTGAGGACGGGAAACGAGTCTGATTTCTGTCAGGTCACTGTGAAATGACCAAACACGCTCTGTAGCAACTCCTTGAAAGCCCAAGGACGCAGGGTTTTGTGTCTGGAAGTCAGAGGGAGGGAACGCAGGGGCTTGGATTTGGTTTCAGAGGATGTTACTGCTGCGTTATCGGCTGACTTTGTCCCTGTGCTCAGCTCTGGATGACCTTTGGAGTGTAGGACCTGAGTCTGAACGGCTTCTGTGTCATCACATCACATTTCTACTTACCTCTCTGGGCAGACCAAACGTGGAACCTTTCTAAGCAGAATTTGATTTTGGTGCTTCTTAGATGACTATCTCCCGAGCTATTTATTGATTTCATCAACACAGTAAATTGTCTCAAGTCTCCTAAAGAAGTACTTGCAGAGATTTCTATGGCTGATTAATCGCAACAGTTTGCTAGATAAGAATAAAGACAAATGATTATTTAAACCTGCTTATATACCATGACTCTTTCTTCCTTGATTGTGGTAGAGTGCCAGCTGATGAAGACAGAACGACCTAAACCAAACACATTTATCATTAGATGCCTCCAGTGGACCACAGTAATTGAAAGAACATTTCATGTGGAGACTCCAGAGGAGCGGTATGTTTCATTCATATTTAATACATAAACTACTTGAAAAAGCAGATGCAAGCGTTCAGCATTAATAGTGAGTCCTTTGCTGAAGCTCTTATTTATCAGATGATGTACGTCCAGACTGAAAAGCGACAGATCATTTTTGAGCCCCTCAATTTTAGCGCCTCTCCCAGTATAAAAGGTACCTGAAAAGGGATTTCAGAGAGTGGATTTTGAGTAGGGTTTGTAAATGAAACGTTGCTGGGTTGAGAATCCAAAATGGACAAGTGCAGGTGTGTACCAGCACACGGGTAGTTATTTCTGGAAACTTAAGGTTCATTTCTCACTGGGAATGTTGTGGTACGTGAAATGAAGGGTTTCTGACCTGGGAGTTTTCTGGAAGGGTGAGCACAAGCGAAACAGGGATTCAGGCAAAGTTGAGTTGTATCAAAATACCGACCTTTTAAAGTCTTTTTAGATGCTTTGTTTTTAAAGGAAAAAAAGTTAGTTGTCTCATTGCTGATTGCTAATGTTTTATGCAAATTAGATAATAAAGGTGATAGTTATCTGCTGCAGGTGCAGATTTCTGCTTCAGCTGTTAGGAAACAAAGCTAAGAGCGTGCATCCTGTGCTCTCATCATTGGAGAATTGATCTCTTGCCTCCTGAGAGAACAGTTTTCCAGCACAGCTATTCTACAGCTACGGAGTACTTAAATATTTACTTGCTCTTCAGGAACGAAACTTAAATTATTCTAGTACTATTGCCCTAGGGGAAGGGGTATTTTAAAACACTTGTCCTCTCTGGATATGATACTGGCACGTGTTTATTTTTAAGGTCAGCAAATTTTATGTAATATTCTTTGCTCTTTCCTTTTGTAGCCTTTGCATGCACAGATTTAAAGGTTCCTGCTTACTGCTTTTGACTCTATTACGATGATCAGGAGGTGAAATCAAATTAAAAGCAAAGAAAAAGAAACTGGTCCTTGTTTCTTTTAGTAGCTTTGTGGCCAGTGACCCTAAAGGGAGTGAATAACTGTTTCCACTTGGGGGAGGATTGTATTTCACTCTTGTTTTGTTTCCTCCCTGCCAATTAAGTCAGCTTTGTGACACTTCAGGGCTTGGAGTGTTAGTCACCTCTGTTGTGCACGCAGGAGACATAAAAGCGGAGGGTGAAATTCTGGTCCCTCAGAAATCAAAGCTACTCACTTCAGGAAGGCTGAGATCTAAACCAAGTCAGTAGCAAATCTTAAAAGAGATCTGAAGGTAGATATGCCTGTAGCATTTTCTGTGCCTTTAAAACCAACATTTGTTTTTGAGAGAGATGAAGAGATAAAAATGCAGAAGAAAAAGTTCTTTCAGTAATCATGAATAATCTGGATATCAGAAAGGACTAGTAAATAAAGGAATTTGTTTGTGATGGTGAGTGAAGTAGTCTGTGCTGGGAGAATGTTCAGAATGTTCAGCATTACCTTGCTGCCCCAGATGGGGCCGGGTAGTGCACGTTAAGATGAAATCCAAAGTAAAAAATGCACAGTGCAGGAAAGACCTTAGATGTAATTGGTGCAGTTTTTATTAATATCATATGTTGGGTATGTTTTCCCATGGACTTTGCTTTCTCTGGGGACCGATCTGCCTCTTCCACCCATCACAAACTGAAATTTGTATGTTCACATGTGATTTTTTTACTTTCTTTTTAATAATTTTGTAGAAGCAGTAAAAAAATTGATACTGATTAGGATGGAATGGCTTCATTGCGGAGTGTGCACGGAGTTGTTCAGCATTGGCTACTTCTCTTCCTGCCGTAATAGCAAAGTATTTTACCTGGGATGTCCTTGGGAGAAGAGTTTAGCCAGTGCCCAGAAAATACCAGCTAAAGCACTACGTCCCGTTCCTTACAGATACAAAAGATAATTAAACGTGGGAAATTCACATAGTCCACTGAATATGTCTTCAGCACCTCTACGCTGTAAAGCCAGCCCCAAAAACCCTGTAGGCCCTTAGGAGCTGTATGCTTTATCTTCAATAAATTTATGGTGAAGGTCAAGAACTTTCACTTCGGTAGTTTCCAGAGATGTGAAACTTCCCCAAGGATGCTGGAGGGGAAGTGGTCTCCATGGGAGTTGGATGGGGTCAGTATTAGAGCACCCTTTGCTGAAACAGCAGTGGAAACTTCACTGTAAGCAAGACCTGAACCTAAGATAAAATGTCACTGCTTTTCCTGACATTCTGCTAAGATTGACACAGGAATTGCTGTACTTCTGTCATCATCTTTACAACAGAGGAATAACCTAAGTGTCCTGGGTTTTAATACGTCCTCCTAGAACACCCCTGGCCATTAAAATTCAGTATATTTGTGCGAAGAGGTGGTGTAGTGCCCCCAGCAGTTGGATATATGTGTTTCAATGCACTGTAGGAACAAAGAGGCTGCGTTTAATGGCTTTGGGCTGCACGGGAGCCTTTTACGTTTTGGTTTTTGGCAAATCTGGTTTTGTTCTATAAAATTCGGTATCTCCAGATAGTGTCTTAAGCTACTGACAGAGTGCTTGTTAGGACTTCTGTTGCCTGAGAAGCCTTAGTTTGTATCCAGACTGGGAGGACTTCAGATGCCTCTTGTTTCTAGTACAATTAATGAAGATATATGTTAAAAGTGCACTTGAAAATGCACATGATTGATTGTATGTTGCATTGATTCATCAGAGAGCATTAGTTACTCCATATTCCTTGGTGACCCTTGCCATGGCAGTAATCTAAAGTCACAAGTAACAATTGTCTTTGCTTCTGTTTTGCCAGGGAAGAATGGACAAAAGCCATCCAGACGGTAGCAGACAGCCTCAAGAAACAAGAGGAAGAGATGATGGATTTTAGATCTGGCTCTCCCAGTGATAATTCAGGTGCTGAAGAAATGGAAGTTTCTATGACAAAGCCAAAACACAAAGTGGTAAGTAAGCGTAGCAGGAATGACAATTTTTTTAGGTCTTCTCAAACAAGAAATAGCCATCAAGACACATCTGTTCCCATAAGAATTACACAGGAGATGGTTGGTGCAGCTTCTGTAGGAGATAATTGTGCGAGCTGAGCAAAGCCTGATAGCGTCCTGAATTGAGGTGTCCTTCCTGGATGGCTTTCAAGGTCGGGTCTGGATTTGGTTTGCACAATCACTGTGGTACAGAGTCAGAAATCATAGCTCCTTCTAGACCCTGTGACCGTGTAAACTCTTTGCAGGCTGGTGCAAAGATATTCCAGTGGATTTGCAGGATTTAGGGTGGGTTCAGTGGATTTAATTGCTCCAGATTAAGGGTTTAGGCTAACTCCCAGACAGCCGCTGTGGTGTTTCTCCGTAGTGTTCTGTTTTTTGCATCAGGCACATGCACAGGGCCAGCTAGCAGTGGCCTTGAAAGAAGTATGTGCCAGAGAAGGTCTTTGCCCTGTGGAGCCCTTTAACCTCCCTTCACTTCTTTGTCCCCCTACATGGTCTCCTGTTTGGGTTTCCAGAGTGTTCCCACCTGCCCTTGTAAGAAAGAATAGAACATATTCCCGTGCAAATGTGATGTCTGTGGATTGTACCAAGGCACTTATTTCGTGTTCTTATCTCACCATTGTAATCCCCAACTTTCCTAAGTTTGTTTCAATTTGGGGAAAACTGAAGTTTTTTAAGAAAAAAGATAGCCACCCATGTGATCACTAGGTGTGTCTGCCGGCCTTGTGTCATTCATGTGGTTTTACACTGATGTGGGTGGCTACTTACATGTCACTCCAAATTGCTAATGCCATTCTGTGTCCTTGGCTGAACAGATGCTACTCTTGCTGAGCAGCTCTTCATAGAAATGCAAGAACCACCTTACTAATCAAATGTACACAATCATCTGAGATACTCCCTCTCTGGGCACGTTAGTGAGGACTACAAAGATGATAAGAGGCCTAGAACATCTCTGTCTGATGAGCAAAGGCTGAGGGACTGGGGTGTTTTTAGTCAGGAAAAGAGAAGATTGAGGGGCCATCAGTGCCTAGAAATACTTAAAGAATGAGTGTCAAGAGGATGGGACCAGTCCTTTTTCAGTGGTGCCCAGTGACAGGACAAGAGGTCACAGGCACAAACTTGAACATAGGAAGTTCCATCTAAACATGAGGAGAAACTTCTTTACTTTGAGGGTGTCGGAGCCCTGGGAGAGGCTGCGCAGAGAGGTGGTGGAGTCTTCATCTTTGGAGACATTGAAAACCTGCCTGGACACGTTCCTGTGCAACCTGCTCTGGGTGGACCTGCTTTGCCAGGGGGTTGGAATAGGTGAACTCCAGAGGTCCCTTCCAATCCCGTAACGTTCTGTGATTCTGTAATTACTGGGCTCGTGGCATCAACTGTATTGAACAATTAACAGAAAGTCTCCTCAGCCAGTTCTGGGGAAGAATGTGGAGGAATTTTGTTGTTGGGAGTATATTAATATTTTTCCCCAACTGAGACTGCAGTAGTTTTTTTCCTAATGGTGAACCAAATAAGTGCGGATGGCTTATCTGAGAGATGACTTATTGTCTGTGGGTGTTGGTGCTGGTCAGTGAAAGACAAGAAAGCTGGTCCCTTAGAGATGTAGAGAACGTCCCACAAAAGGTGTGAGTTTAATCCCAGGAATCAGAGCAATATGTGCCTTTAGTGGACATCTGCACTGACAAAATGGTCGAAATGTCTGCGGATTAATACCAATATGTTGAGTGGTATTTGCTCAGTTGAGTGTTGAGTCATGTGAAAGTATGTTCTGTTAATTAGAAGCTTACTGTTTTCCTCAAATAGTTTGATTGATTGATGGCTTATCTTTAGGAATGCACTGGTATTCATTTTTTATGGAAGAATAATTTCTGCTCCTGAATTTTGCTAAGCAAAAGGATTAAAAAAACCCCACGTACACAACACGTGCAATGTATTCTCACAGGAATGACAAATTCTAGTCTGAGAATGATACGCTTCTTGTTAGTTCGTGTAATTCAGTTCTTATTTGTCTGTGTCATCAACAGACCATGAATGAGTTTGAATACCTTAAACTACTGGGAAAAGGCACTTTCGGAAAGGTCATTTTAGTTAAAGAAAAAGCAACCGGACGGTATTACGCTATGAAAATTCTGAAGAAGGAAGTTATTGTAGCAAAGGTGAGTAGATGGGAAACTTGGGAATGTGGTTCACCCTTGATATAGCCTTTGGGAAAGTCATACCAAGGATTCTCTGAGTACTTGTAAATAGTTGCTCTGTTAGAGTTTGAAATGGACCCCTGAGCTGGGGAATGGCTTTGCTGATTTCCTTCTGCTTGTGTTTCAGGATGAAGTAGCTCACACGCTGACAGAAAACCGCGTTCTGCAGAACTCGCGGCATCCATTCCTAACGGTAAGCGTTTCTCCCACTGCCGAGTTTAACTTGACATCCTCACACCTGAGATTCGCCTTGGATTTCTGCCATTTATAGAACCATGTCTAAGATCTATGTTTCCAGAGTGGCTGTATATTTTTGTACCCTTCCATTTATGGGATGCACAAATTAAAATGCTTCTTTAAGTCTTCTGGTTCTTGAAGAGTGGGTCCTTGCTACCTCTTGAAGACAGTGTTTCAGGGTGTAGTTTGACTTTATGGCTCACCCATTTAACAGCTTGCTGTTTGAGAAACGGGATCTCTTTCCTTGTCTTCCAAATGCTTGGTCTCCTTTTTGTAGCTGAGATCAGGGTGACCCTGATCTTGAGACAGACAAGACTAGGAAGATACACTGTGGGGGGAAAAAACTTTCAATTTTGCCTTTCTCTGTTGTATTTGTAAACTCCCAGAAGCAACTTGCTGTGAAATCAGAGCACTGGTACTGCCAGCCACAGGATAGTGGTGGGAGCAGCTGGGATGGGACAGGGAAGAGCAGGACTGTTCTGCTTTTCTTATAGACTTGTTTCGCTGTAAAATCAAATCGTCCTCTCAGTTTAAATCTCCAGCACCAACAATCTCTCTGGGTTTGAGTTCAGATACCCAAGTTCCACCTCAAGATTTTGTTTCTAGTATTTACTACAAGTTAGCTCTGCATTGTTTCCAACTGCTTACGCGCTTGAAGGGAGCTGTGGAGGATCCCGGTTGTTTCCTTTGTCCAGGTACACAAGGACTTAGCTGGAATTTAGACCTTTTAAGCGTGGCCTCTGAGAGTAAATATTAGATGTATTTGGTATAGTCAGTAAATATTCGTTGACATATCTAAAACCTGATCCTCCCTTTCTCTGCAAAAATATAACTGGTTTAAAAATGCCATCCCCAGTAATGAAGACGATGATATCATATACGGTATTTTCTTTTTAATGCTTTTCATAAACCCAAATGTCCAAAACAAGGGCTGTCTTGAGGAATTAGCTACGAAACTGGGTTATGACCAAAAACCTTAAGACTGTGGCAAACAAGCTGATGTTACTCTTGCCACAGGAATACACGTGACAGCTGTACAAAGGCACCTTGTGATGCTCCATCACACCCTCCATCCGGGCTGTTTTTGTGAATTGCTCACAAATTGATATTGAGAGTGTTGCTCAATCCTCTTGCACGCTGACAGCGGAGAGCATTTGGAGGCAGCAGGGCAGGGACCAGAGGGCCAGTGTGTAAATATATACGTGTTTCCTACAAGAGGGCTTGTAGCCAGCGTGGTAGAACCTTGTGCTGTGGAGTTCAGTTGTGGCCTTTTGTCCGTGAGATGAAAATGTGGGAGCTTGTGGCCTGGGAAGGAAACTTCAGAGCCACAATTGGTTTCTTTTGTATCGCTGCTAACGGGCCAGGACTTTTCTTTCATGGCATTATGGGCATTACTTTGAGTTTCTGCAAGGGAATGTATTAATAGTTTGTATTAAATGTATTCAATGAACTAAGTTAGTGGTGGATCAGTCCTCAGCTGCAACAGGAAAGTGTAAGTATTATCTAGGAGCCAAGTACAAAAAGTCCACTAAAACAGAAAAATTCGTGTCTGTTTCTGTTTCTGAAAATCTATTAAAAATGCTTCTATAACTGTCAGTGTGATCTGTCTTCTAAGCTTTGGTTTAAATCTGTTTTCAGGCTTTAAAGTATTCCTTTCAGACGCATGATCGCTTGTGTTTTGTTATGGAGTATGCTAACGGAGGAGAGGTAAGGGAAATGTAATAATATTTAATACTTTAGGATTTTCCTGTACTACTGCTAATTCTTCTTGACATTATTTAGCTACGGTCCATGTTTGCAATTCTGATTAATCCAAGTTGTCTCAGTTAAACAGAGCTGTTTGCAGGTTTAACTAATATTAAGAATTAAGACTCTTAATTTTCTTAACTCCCTTTTTAGAGAGTAGAGGGCTTGGGTGTAGGTTCCTGCTTTACATGACAGCAACATACTGCAATCTGAGATTTAGTAATTCAAGAAAGCAAAGTTGCTTTCTAGTTGCTCTTCAGACAGCTTTTAATACTTTTTAATGAATATTGTGAGCACATGGTCTTTGGAGGGAGAGCTAGGAACAGCAAACTACTGCTAGGCAGCTAAGAAGGAAAAATATCAACTGTAGTTTTAATAAATAATTGTAGTTCAATCAAGATGGGTTTTTTTAATAATAAATACAAGAATGTGCAGCACACAAATTGGTTATCAGTTATCAGATAGAGCTGTCGAGTCATTTAATTCAGGATGTTTTTTAACACATTTAGTGACACAGCTGGATGAGGATGGGAAGGGGTTTTCTCTTAGGTAATACTACATTCAGGTATTACAACGACGTAACAGGTTGCCCCGGGGGGTGGTTGAGGCCCCTTCCCTGGAGATATTCACGGTGAGGCTGGATGAGGCCCTGGGCAACCTGGTCTAGTTGGGGGTGTCCCTGCGACTGTGGGGAGGATGGGACTAGCTGACTTTTGGAGGTCCCTTCTGGCCTGGATGATTCTATGATTCTGGGCAGGGTGGCCTGTAAAGTGCAGGACAGAACTCTGAAACACGTGCAATCTCAAGGTAATGGAATTCTTGTTCCTGCAGTTGTTTTTCCATCTGTCAAGAGAGCGTGTCTTTTCTGAAGACCGGGCTCGGTTTTATGGAGCTGAGATTGTTTCAGCGCTGGATTACCTGCATTCAGAGAAGAATGTGGTTTATAGAGATTTGAAGGTATGTAGAAAAATAATTTCATAGGCTTTCTGGCTTTTTTAAGCCTGAAGTATAAGAAAGCCTTTCCTGACTAAACTTTAACGTAACAGTTATTACAGATGTTGGACTTGACTTTATGAGATGTTTAAACACTTTTATAGTCTAAAAGCTTATATAATGCATTTATCAGGACCCTGGCAGCATTTCAGAGAATACGAAGGCGTATTGAGCTACTTGGGTTGCATTTTCATTTGCCTGCGTGTGTTCCGAGAGAAACCTTGCTGGCTCTTCTGCACAGTGAAATGTAATCCTGGGTTCTTCGTCCCAGGTCTTACCAGATAGATGCAAATTTATACTGTGGGGATGTTGTGCCTCCTTGCGATGTGCTCCGCAGCACTATCTTCATAGTACCTGCTTGCAATTAAAAAATGGGACAACCTTCAAGTTGCATCTGTGTTTGGTGAGCAGAGAAAGGGAAAAAAAAAACCTCAACAACCAAACAAGAAATCTCAGGGCAAGCAAACTTGAGAGATTCTTGAGGAAAATGCAATAACATTTTTTCTTTTTCCTGAGAAATGTTGTCGTGAGAGGATGTTAGTATTCTGTTTAGGAGCAGTCGAAAATGAAGCATGCTATATAATGTTTTCAGGCTACATCCCAGTCATTTTGGGATTCCTGCTGGGATTTAAAGCATTGGAATGGGCTGTCTGGGAAGGTGGTTGAACACGCCATCCCTGGAGGTAAAGATGGGTAGACACAGTGCTTGGAGACATGGTTTAGTGATGGTTTTTATCAGAGTTAGGTTGATGGTTGGACTAGATGATTTTAAAGGTCCCTTCCAACCTAGACAATTCTATGATTCTATGATTTTTGTCTCCCGTATCACCATGATTCCTTTGAAAGTTCATTTTATTTCATACACGGTGGAAACTGTCCAAATTTGAATGGCCTTGTCAAAAATTAGTGGCACAGGATAGGATAGGTACCAGGTACTGTAATAAACGTTTAAAGTTGTCCTCACGTAAAGGGTCTCTTTGGAAGTGATTTCTTGGCCTTGCATTTGATTTTTCTTTCATTTGCAATCCTTTACTGGTCTGGAATACTTAATAAAATCGAATCACTTGGAGTAGAAGAAGGAATGAAGTTGTGTGAGGGGGAGCACTTAATATATTTTTAAAAGAAGTGGTGGTCTGTTGGTGCTAATGTTGTAGAAGCAGAAATACAATGCCTACGTTCTGCCTTCTTTCTGTATATATGATTAGTTACCCAAAGGCTGCAAATTAGTTACCTGACGTTCCCTAAAGAACTAAGGAGAGTGATAGCAATGTATATTTACATCACATGTGCTGTGGCAGCGACTGTGGTCCTGACCCTGATGAGAACAAGGTTGAAAACTTATCTGCAGAAGTTCCTTTCTTTCATTGACTTGCTCAGGAGCAGTGTAATACGTAGTAACGACTTGTCATTTGAATTTTCTTCCCAGCTGGAAAATCTTATGCTCGATAAAGATGGACACATAAAAATAACAGACTTTGGCCTATGTAAAGAAGGCATAAAGGATGGAGCAACCATGAAGACTTTCTGTGGCACTCCAGAGTATCTTGCACCAGAGGTATGTCTGTGTTGGCTATTGTACGAAGTTATATTCTTAAATTCCATCTGAGATACTCTGTATCGCTCCTGCTAATTCCTGTTGTGTAGAGACACACAGAATCTTTTATTCATCGTTTTCTGGGACATATCTTTAGCATAATGATGTACCATAATTTTCGGGCAGGGTAGTATATGCCTTTCACTTCAGGGAATATTTATATTTTAGGGGAACAGTGCTTGTTTCCTGTGTCAGAAATCTAATTAAAAAAAAACAACAAACAGAACACTTATGAAGTACTGAAAATACTGCTTGAGGGATCGGTAACTGTTTTGCGAGTTGTTTGCTGTGTGTTGGCCATTTGAAAGTTTTCTGAAGACTTCGCTTAAGAAAAAGTAACGGCCAATTCTTACACTCTTTGAAGACAGAAGGCCACACGTTTGCAGAAACAGGACAGACTGAGCTTTTTCTGCAGTATTTAGCATGGTGCGTGTCACAAGCGCTGACTGTTCTGTGACAGGAAGAACACAAGACATTTCTCAGTGTTAATTTGAACTTTTCGGTTTCAGAGGAAATAAATCCAAGAAGGGAATCTCAGTCCCCAAACTGTCTGTTTTGGGGATTTTTTTGGTACCAATTTTTTGGTTGTTTTTTTTGTTTTGTTTTTGTTTTATTTTTTTTTTTAATTATTATTATTTTATTTTTTAAAGTGGAAAATGCAAATCTGTGCTCGCAGCTTTCATCCTGGAAATGCTCCTGCTGAGAGTTGTGCGGCACAGGTGGTGTTACAGCCGTGAGTTTAGTTAAAGGCAGATCAAAAGCGAAACGGTGTGATGGAGGAATGTGTGTACACATGGTGTTTTTTGCCGGCAGGCGCTGCGCTGCCCACGCTCTGAGCTGCCTGGGACCAGACTTGCCGTATTAGTAGACACCGAGCCTGAGCTAACTGGGGTTTGCCTCGCAGAGGGGCAGGTTGCCTTGCAGTGGGTCGTTTGCCACCCTGGCATTAAGGCTTCTATCCCACTTGAAGCACAGGCAGAAACAAGTCTTAGGCAACCGACAGGTTATATGTTACTGACACAGCCCAGAATGTAGCCTTTCTCTGAGGTGAGAGACTTGGGCATTGCAAATCTTTCTTGAGTTAAAGTACACTGCGCTGGAACCACTCTGGTGTGAGGACAGGCTGAGAGAGTTGGAGTTGTTCAGCCTGGAGAAGAGAAAGCTCTGGGGAGACCTTAGAGCAGCCTTCCAGTACCTAAAGGGACTACAGGAGAGATGAGGAGGGATTCTTCATCAGGGAGTGGAGCAATAGGATGAGGGGTAAAGGTTTTAAACTGAAAGAGAGGAAATTTAGATTAGACATCGGGAAGAAATTTTTTCCTGTGAGGGTGGTGAGACTGGCACAGGTTGCCCAGAGAAGCTGTGGCTGCCCCATCCCTGGAGGGGTTCAAGGCCAGGCTGGATGGGGCTTGGAGCAACCTGGTGTGGTGGGAAGTGTCCCTGCCCACGGCAGGGGGGTTGGAACTGGATGATCTTCAATTCAATTCAAACCGTTCTAGGGTACTGTGCAGAAGTATGAAGTATGAAAACCAAAGTGGAGGAGGAATGTTTCTACTGAGAGCTGCCAACTTTGCTGATCAGTGCTTTTGTGCTCTCCTCTTGTCTAGTGGTGGCAGCGTGCTCTTGGGTTTTGTTTGTTTTTGTTTTTTAACTCCCAGCTGCTTCAAAGGCCTCCAGTCTCTTCCTAATGAAGAATGTGGGCACCTGTCGGAGTAGCTTGCAGCAAGGAGGTGGTGCCAGTCTCATGGTAGTTGCCAGCTCTCCATGGATCACCAGAAGACATCAACAAATCTAAATTGGGGTCCGTGCACCACAGTTTGAGATTTACTGATGCAGGGAGTAATTAGCAGCACGACAGAGTGTTTATTATTCATAAAGGTGGCTTTTATTTTAGCTTCCCTCAAAATCAATTGCTGAAGTTTCTCATCAAGGATTTTATGAAGAGAGTAAACATATTTATTGTTTTGGGTTTGACTTTTTTCCTCAGTTGGAATGCGGGGATTCCCTGTGCAGGCGTGATATAGTTCTTTCTGTTACATTATTTGCTTTTATTTTTCTTTTTAATATTTATGATAAGTTGGCTCATCCAAAACCCTGAAGGACAAATCCTTTTCATTGACCCAGCCTCTCTCCTTTCACTTGCGAATCCCATCTGTGAGTTGGAGTGTTAAATTCTGGAGGCTTTTGTCATCTGGTCGATAGCACGCAAAAAATCTGGAAATCGTGAGCAAACGATATTCTGTTCATTTAAGGTCACACATCCTTAAAGGCAGGGGTCTCGTTCTTCTCCTCTGCGTTGGTAACCGGAATCCGGCGCAGCCGCGTGTTTGTACAGTTGTTGCATCGTTGTTTTTAGGTTCAGGCTGGAATCTCGTGCGTGGCTGACGGTGACCGAACCGTGTCAATGTGGATGTGTCAGATGCGTGGCTGGCTGCGATGTTTACAGCTGTTGTGCCTTCTCTTTCACATTCCCGGTCTAGAGCTGCTCGTTAAGAAATGATGATCCTTTAATTTCAGTGAAATGACCTTCTTAGTTTACGGCTCCCCAGCTATCCTGCAGTACATCATGGATGAGTGCAATACCTTTTTTGTAACGGTGTATTTTTGATATTAGCACTGTTGCTCTGCTTTGTGCAATCATTAATACGAGCAGATGCTTGTTGTGGCAAAGCACTTGGATGTTTTAAGTGTTTTGAATTCTGTTTAGAATAAATGGAGGCCAAGGAAAGAGTCATAGTTAGTAATCTAGATTATAATACAGAGTGTTTAATCATAGAATCGTAGAATGGTTAGAGTTGGAAGGGACCTTAAAGATCATTTAATGCCAGCTCCCAGCGGAGAGGACAAAAGCACTGGTCAGTCTGCACCTTTCAGTAGAAATATTCCTCCTCAACTTTAGTATCCGTACTTTGTACTTCTGCATAGTAGCATAGAATGGTTCAGGTTGGAAGGGACCTTAAAGATCATCCAGTTCCAACCCCCCTGCCATGGGCAGGGACACCTCCCACCAGACCAGGTTGCTCAGAATCCCATCCAGACTGACTTTGAACCCCTCCAGGGACGGGGCAGCCACAACTTCTCTGGGCAACNGGTTTACTAATATATATATAGGCTGCTATAAAACCTGCTATAAAACCTATAACATTTGAAGTGTCTGCTATATTTTTAAAGCCCCTGTAGCACTTGACTACATATGCAACCAAGTCCTCTGCGGGTTTCTTTTTC
>VZRU01010385.1:26473-46346 GCA_013398155.1 Pedionomus torquatus
GGAAGCGCCTGTAGAAGGGGGTGACCGGGAGAGCGGTGACTGCCTTGTCACCCAATCTCCCCCTTCGCCGGCCGCGGTGGCTCGGGAAGGACGTTGGGGCCGGCTCCCGGAATCCTGCCCGGCCCCGGGAATCCTGCCCGGCCGGCAGCTGTGTGGGCCCTGTACACGTACGGGGCAGCTGCGGGGCCAGCTGTCGTTTGGTGTGAATCATACGGCAGCGGAGGCCCTAAATAGACCGACGTGGGGTAATCTAATACCTGGCAGCCTTTTGATTTTTTTACTGCAGGCCCTTTCCCTCCTTCAGATAATTAAGGGGAATAATTAGGGAACGGAGAGAGGCAGAGCACAAGCGGTTGTTACGTGGAGCGTCTCAATACTGCCTTTTTTTTTTTTTTTAATAGGCTAAACTTTTATTCAGGTTTGTAAGAGGTTAGGATCCTGCTTTTGTGAAACTTGCATCAACCTCGTTTGGCTCTTTCATCCTTTTGATTTTCAGTGAGAAGAATGTAAAGCCCCTGCAGACACCATGAAATGAGAAAAGGCGGTGGCGGTGGGGCCGTGGTTTGTGCTCTTAGAAAGAGCAAGCGGTTCAGTGCAGACCCGTGAAAAGAGTGAAGATGACAACTAAAACCTGAGGACAGGGTCTGGAACATGACACTGTTGGTGTCAGCTACAGACAACTGTGCAGGAGACACAAAGTCTAGAGAAGTCCTCGTAACGTCCATTCTACAAGCCACAAAACACTCCCCGCTCCCTTCAGTGACCTTCGGCGCAGGAGATGAGAAATTCGCTGTGACAGGGCTCCTCTGGAGCAGGCAGGAGAGATGGAGGTCACTGCTGGTGCTCAGCAGGGGCTTTGTGAGGTGAAAGCACCCAGGGGAGTGGGAAAAAGGAGGTGTGCTGGACTCCTCCTGCTGTGAGACCTGGCAGAAGCCCACTCCACCGACAGCTCCTGGGTCTGAAGCCCTCTAAGCAGAGCCAGGAGTGTTAGAGCTCCAGAGCAAGTACCTTTGCAGGGAGGAAAAGCATTTCCAGACAGCTTGGTGGCCATTTTAATGCCTTACAGCCCAGTTAGGAGTGATGTCCTGGCATTTGGTGTAGATTAGTCATTTAGTATTTGTGGGTGGTCTTTTGGGATATGCAGAGCCACCCTTTGGAAGGGTATAGGTTGATGAAGATGATGGACATGTTTGGCTTATCATTTGTGAGGTAACAGGTCCACAGTCTTTTCTCCCCAGACTGGCTCCTTGGTGGTTTGAGTTTTGGGTTGGTTTTGTTTTGTTTTTTTTTTTAAAAGAGATCCCATTTGAAGCACTTTGTGATGAGTACGTGAGAATTTAACAGCTGGCTCTGTAATGTGAGAACAGTTGTCAGACTTTGGGCCTTCAAAGGTTGTGCTTATCGTGGTCGTGATGCGAGGAAGGGTAGGAGGAAGAGGAGGAAGCTGCCATCATGTACCTGCTGCCTGCTTTTCCTCCTTCTGCTCACTGAAGAACAGTAAGAAAGCTGGTGAGAGGTCTGGAGAACGGAGCACCTGAAGGAGTTGGGGTTGCTCAACCTGGAGAAAAGGAGCCTGAGTGCTCTCTGCAACTGCCTGAAAGGAGGTTGTAGCCAGGTGGGAGTTGGTCTCATCTCCCAAGTCACAGGCGATAGGACAAGAAGAAATGGCTTCAAGTTGTGCCAGGGGAGGTTCAGGTTGGATATCAGGAATAATTTTTACACTGCAAGGGTTATTAAGCATTGGAATGGGCTGTCCAGGGAGGTGGTTGAGGCACCATCCCTGGAGGTATTTAAAAGACAGGTAGACCTGGTGTTCAGAGATAAGGTTTAGTGATGGTTTTTGTCAGAGTTACATTGATGGTTGGATTAGATGATCTCGAAGTCCCTTCCAACTTGGGCAAGTCTATGATTCTACAAATGTGGATTTCAGTTCTTTTCAAATAGATCTGCAAATACTCTGTGAGTAGATTTGACTGTGACGTGTGAAGATGAGCTTGCTGGGGTAAATTCTACCTCATGAATTCTGTGTTCCTGCCTGGTTTGGGAATATCTTCTGAAGTCTTTTCCTTATATTTCTGCAGGTGCTGGAGGATAATGACTACGGTCGTGCAGTGGACTGGTGGGGCTTAGGAGTCGTGATGTATGAAATGATGTGTGGTCGGCTCCCTTTCTACAATCAGGACCACGAAAAGCTCTTTGAACTCATCCTTATGGAGGAGATTAGATTTCCACGCACTTTGTCACCAGAAGCAAAATCTCTCTTGTCAGGTTTGCTGAAGAAAGATCCCAAGCAAAGGTGAGTCTGTAGTTAATAATTGCACTTTTAAGCACTCGTGCCCTTAGAAATACAAAAAAAAAAAGAAAAAAGGGAGGGGAAAATCTGTTAAAGGCTTCACAAACAAGTTAATAATTTTGCTGTGCAGAGAGTTGTGTGTGAAAGGGAACTGTCCTCAAGACAGGTGACTTCAAAAGGGACTGTTTCTGTGCTGCTGTATGAAATTGCCATATCTGCATCATGGAAAAACAGTTGGAAGTGGAACTGCACAAAGGGCTGTTGTGTGCATGTGTGCCAGCATTTTTTCTTTACTTCAAGTTGAGGAAGGTATTTTGGAGAAAAATGTACTTATATTTCTAACCCATTCAAAGTGCTTATCCACCAAGAAGCAGCAAGTGGACTTACTCTTTCTTGTTTCAACCCTCGACATGAGCTGACTCTGCAAATAGCAACGAGAAGCAGCTTTGTTAATCAGAAGGCAGAACTTCAGAATATTAATTCAGAATATTATTGCTGTTAGTGCAGAACTGTAGCCAGGGACAAAGCAAGTTAACCCTGCCTTTGGCAATAACAAATTCAGTGGCTGCTGTGGATTATAAACTGCTCTATACTGAAAGCTTCCACCTTCCCAGTCCAGTGTGCTGTCCTTTTTCTATATTGTCATTTAAATCTCTGCCAGTGGTTTAGCACCCTGCTTTGGACAGTAGGTGGTGGTGTTTGTACCCTGTCTGTGGTGGAGTTTATACCATGCTTAATCTACTTTTCCTATTTCCTCCTTTTGTTTTTTGTATTTTTTTTCTGTGCTGTATTATTTAAAAAGTAACCCTTAAATTTAAAAACAGAAAAAAGAAAAAAATCAAAGCAAAAAAATCCCCAAGCCCTTAATGGCTAACAAAAAGAAAATAGAACAAGATCCGAAAAGGATGTTGACCTTCTCACAAAGATAAACATCAGTTTAAAAACCTGCCATCTTGTCAACTCAGACGTTTTATAAACAAATAATATTGTGACTCTGCCCTGATCTCCTGTAAATGGGCCCCAAATAGGAAATCTTTCATGTGAGTGAGGTGCAAGCAGAGTATTCCGCTTTGCTTTCTGATGTTTGTTTAGTCTGTGTGTGTGTGCCTGCACAGAGCAGGAAAATGATTTTTTTTTCCAGTAGGTGGATACTTGCAGTGAGGATTTGTGCCATCGCTGGAGCCTATTTCCATTGCTATTTTTGATGGAAAATCCCATTTAGAGGTGTCTTGAAACTCCAGTCCCCGTTTGGAGGACTACCAGAGGATTCGGTTTAGTGGTGACATGGGGAACAGGGGGACATTTGGAGTCAGGGACACGGGGCCAGCCTTGTCCTGGGTGGCAGCAGCTGCACAGCCCCTCTCAGCCCGGCACCTGCCAGGGGACCTCCAGGAGAAGGTGGTGTCACTGATGAGCAGCTCCCCGAGGCGCTGTGCTCTACGAGCCAGCATGGTCACGGCCCCTGCCAACAGGATTCCTGTCTGGGAAAGCATGGGGTGAGACACAATTGTGACCCTTCAGTAGCTTATTCAGGTGGGGACTTTAAATCACTGGAAACACAAGCAGCATCTGCTGTAATTTCTTCTTAAAGTAGCATCTCTGCTGAACCAAAAGGCAATTTGTTTACAAACAAAGAACGCCCACTTGTTTCTAATTACAAGGTTTTCCCACTGCCAATAATTACTCCACAATATGCTCATTTTATACAAATAGCCACTTCTTCACATGTATATCTTCTGCAGGCTTGGAACCAACGATGCTCTGATCTGTTGGACAGATGATTTTCATGCTGCTGATAGAAATAACTATAGACTAGACAAGCCTGCACACATGCCCGCAGCTTGCTAATTACACTGGTGCTGCCCAAGTTTTTTTGGATCACGGACTGTTCTTAAATACTGGTTTCTTGCCAATCACCATTCACCCAACTTTTTAATTGAAGTTTGGATTCTGCAAATCCCCCTGCGCTTCGTGGTGTTTTGGGCAGCACGGAGAGCTGAGCCGAAAGCACTTGGGGATAGAAGTCCTGAGTCCTGGCCTTGTAGTTTTATGTTATTAAATGTGTTCTTAAATGTGTGGCTTATGTTCTTAAGTTCTTTTATGTGGTCTGTGTGCTGGGGTGAGTGCCTACCATACTTGGTAGTTGACTTATAGTGAGTGTATGGAGCCATGTTGAAGGAAAACAGATAGCTATGAAAATACATTCAGTGCAAAGTTAAATAATCTGCACTGATCTGGTTGATGTGAGCCCTTCGATGATGCTTTGGGGAACCACTTTGTAATTCAACAGGAATCCCCTCTTTCATGAAGCCAAGCAGTGACCAGAAGTTGACGTCATTGTCATATTGTCTGTGGCAGAAAACATCAGAATCGATGGCGTTTAGTAACTGCTGATGAAATTCAGAGTGGGACTGAGGAGACGGCCAAAACCATGAGAAAAATGAAACTGGGAGGTGTTGTCCCTTCCCATTAAATTCTCAAAGAAATCTAACAACAATAAAGGTTGATGTAAGGAAGCTCAGTGGCAAAGATATTTTAAGTTAAATATTAAGAAGCAAGGGAACTGTAACCTGCATCAGTGAATTAAATGTGAAGAGAGTAAATCAAGGTTAGATTTTAAGAAGAAATTCTTTGCTGTGAGGGTGGTGAGGCACTGGAACAGGTTGCCCAGAGAAGTTGTGGCTGCCCCATCCCTGGAGGGGTTCAAGGCCAGACTGGATGGGACTTTGAGCAACCTGGTCTGGTGGGAGGTGTCCCTGCCCATGGCAGGGGGGTTGGAACTGGATGATTTTCAGGGTCCCTTCCAACCTTTACTGTTCTATGATTCTGTGAAATTTTAAAAATGACCTCTTATACTGAGCTGGATGTATAGAGGCATCTTAGCACTCTGTGTTCAGTAAAACCAGTTCAGTCTCAAACTCACAGGCATATGGGGAAAATATAAAAAAAAAAATAAAATTGTGTTCTGCTTTTAATCATGGCTGTTTTCTAAATTTGGTCATACAAAATCCATTTTGTAAGAGAAAAGGAATTTTGAAGTTTCTTTTGGGATTGATATAGGCTTATAAATCTTGTAAAGTGAGCCCTAATTTTTCTAAGAAGGAGAAAATAAATTCTCTAAATATTTCCTTTTGTTGTGACCTGAGATTCTCCTTTGCTGCTTTGTGGTATGTATCAAATGGAAGGAGGTAATCAGAGCATTTTTTTTACACATAATAAAAGTTAAAAACTTCAGTAGTTGATGTTTTTCTCGGGCTGTGGAGACTGCAGCCTGTGAACGTGGGCATGGATCAGACCGCTCCATGTAAAGGGGCTGAGTTTAGATGGGTGGGTTTGTAATCAGCAGAGTGTCTCGCAAGCTCTCAATCTTGGCAGGTTTGAAACTTGAGAGAACTTCAGGGTGGCTCCATCTGAATTTTCGTCATGTGTTCTCACTACGTGCCTTCGTGCTTCTTGTCAGAGTTATTCAGCCTTTTTCAGATGGGGGTTTGTCGCAAGCTGCTTCGTCTTCTTCTGTCTTCTGTGGTGCTGTTCCATGAGAGTAAGAAGTGGCAGCATTTCACAAACTCCTGTTAAAAGATTTAATGACTTCACAGAGTTGCATTTCTGGTTTTGCAGCGCTGAAGATGGTCATAGGCACCTGGTCATTGCAGCCACACAGAGATCTGGCACTTGATTCTTTCTACTCTCCACATCTAAAGTGTGACTATGGCTGCAGATGCTCAGGAACATCAGGGTCAGTCAAGCCTTTAGCTGCATGAAAACCTAGCTCCTTGGTTTTGTTTTTGTTTTTTTTTTTCCTGGGGAAAGGAGTCATGGGGACTGCGGGGGGCTGAAGGTGGTCCCAGCTAGCTGGTGGCAAGGCACAGGAGGTAACCACAAATAGTTCTAACAGGCAGCAGATGTTGTGCCTTGTGGACATCCAGAGGTTTGAAATCGTGCGTGACCAGTGTCTTTTGTTTGCTCTGAAATGTGTGGCTCGAGTACAAAAATGTTTGTCTCCAGACAGCTCCTATGTCCTGGGTATCGCTTGAACTGCTGAGTGCTCCTCAAGTCTTCATATGTGTTTCACCAGGTGCTTTGGTTTAACTGTGATTTAGCTGTTGGGTAGGATCGTTTTAGTCAAAGTTGATTGAGTCCAAAGGTATTCAGAATGGGCTTGGACAAATTCAGTTCACCCATACAAGATCTAAACCGAAGCTCAGGAAAACATAAAAAGCAAATTTAAAGATACTTTTTCCCCAGCTTTCCAGAAACCAGTAGTTTAGAGACTTCCCAAGCCTCAGCATCCTCAAACGTGACTCCTCTGTGGTTACTCATATTGTGGAGTGGGACTTTTTCCAATGTTACTGGATCCACTATGTTTGTGTCACACATGTCGTTAATGAAGAAGTGGGAAATTAAAGCTAAGCTTGGAGTTGTGTTAGGCTTTCCAAAATTCTGAATCTCTGAGCAGGATAGCCTCCAAAGACCATTTGTGCCGGGCCTTGGGAAGAATGTGGCCTTTCCCTTCCAAATCTGGAGTTATAAAATCATGCTGTTCCCAGAGCCAGCCAGAGCTTCTCCTTGCTGATAGCATTGGTCAGAGGAAAGTGATGCAGATGCAGTTCCTAAGTCCTTCCCCGTGGCTTATTAGAGGCCTCTGAATCCCGGAATTGTCAGAGTCCCAGCTCTCTCAGCCTTTCCTCATCAGGGAGATGCTCTAATCCCTTAATCATCTTTGTTGCCCTTTGCTGGACTCTTTCCAGCAGTTCCCTGTCCCCCTTGAACTGGGGAGCCCAGAACTGGATGCAGTATTCCAGTTGTGGCCTGACCAGTGCAGAGTAGAGGGGGAGAATGCAGAGTAGAGGGGGAGAATGACCTCCCTCAACCTCCTGGCCACACTCTTCCCTACCCCGCCAAGGATTCCATTGGCCCTCTTGACGACAAGGGCACATTGCTGGCTCATGGATAGTTTACTGTCTACCAGGATCCTTCAGATTCTTCTCCTCAGAAGTTCTTTCCAGCCCCTAACCTATATCAGTGCCTGGAATTCTTCCACCCCAGGTACAGGACCCTACAACTTGCTCTTGTTGAACCTGATGAGGTTCTGCTCTGCCCAGATCATGCTGGATGGTGGCACAGCTTTCTGGAGTGTCCTAGATATACCTAGTTTGGTATCATTAGCAACCTTGTTGAGGATACACACGGTCCCCTCGGTAAGGGTTAGGTAAGGACCATAGTAAAAGAAGTTACTAATTTCCATCCTGACTGTATCAGAGAAGGAGAAATACGTGTCTTTGTGCTCTGAGCTGGTGAACACTAATAGCTTTGGCTGAGTTGATTTTACTTTAGCCTGGGGAGCATATTCACTGTTGTCCAACCAGGTTTGGGGCTGAGGGAGTCAGAGAAATCACATGAAGACAGAATGGCAGCAAGAAGTGATGCCCAAAATTGGGCCCACCTTCTCAGATATGAGGATGGTGCATGTGCAAATCCATCACCCACAGAAATTTGTCACCTAAAAGTATGATGGTCTTCCGCTGAGGGTTCATCCACAGTCAGGATCTGTTCTGTGGCTCCTGATACAGTGAAGCACAAGCTCACGGATGGGATTATTCAGCCAGGAAGAGCAAAGACCTTTGCTGCTCACTCTCCTGTGTTGGGGCCTGGCTGTCTTTACTGGAGAAACTTCTTAACTAGAAAACTAGAAGTTTGTGGGTTTCTTCTCAGAGAGCTAGGAATGGACCTGTGTGCTGAGCAGTCTTTGTATTTACATGGACAAACAGGGAAACACTATTTTTCCCGTAATCCATTAATTGCAATCTTCTAGCCTGTAATAATACTTTCACCATTAACTGTGTAGTTATACACTGTATTTATATCTATGTATAAATCTGTAAAATTACAGTACATAAATTTAAAAAAAAAATATTTGCACGTGATTTATCTCTGCTAGATCTCTGCCCTTGTTTTGTGGAGCACAGGAATTTGGCATTAAGTGATTAAAGGAGCTTGCAAGCAATACAGAGTTTCATAAAGATCGAAAATTGTTTCAATTTATTACAGTAAAACATCACTATTAATAATTTTCTCCTTGAGATTTAGCAGAAATAGAGAAACCAAGGCTCTCAAATATATATGCAGGTTAAACAAATAACTAGAATTGCTTGGCAGGTATCTTTTAAGGAGACCAATTTGAGACAGAAGGTTAGGTTTTGAAGTTGGTTTTTTTTTTGGTTAGTGTTTTTTGTTGTTGTTTTAATTGCTTTTTGGTCTCTGCTCTTCCTTTTACATTTCCTTGGGTATGGTAAATTTCAGTAGCTTTTTCTTTTTAGGTCCTATTTATACTCTTTTTGGTTCTGTCTGAAATCTTAAATGCACAAAAACTAACTTTATTGTACAATAAACTTTTCAAGACTTTTATTCCTTCTATATTTTTCTTCAGTTGTTGCATGTCCTTTCAAAAGACAAACCTGCTGCTCTGTCAGTTCTCAGTGGTGCTTAACCATGGTTTTAGCATTAGGTGCTGATTTGATTCTGCTCTTCTTGAGAGGGTCCTTTCATAATAATTCTGAAAAAGAAGAGTGTATTTTGGAGTAAGTGGGTATCCAAAATAGGAGGTTTCTATCTTTTCTCTGTTCATTTTTAAATAGATTTGTTTAATAGTGTAGATTTTTTAAAAGGTAAGTAAAGCATCTAGGGTTTTTCTTGGCATTTCCCCAAGAATGTGTTTGCCCTTCATGCAAGAAAGGTTCGTATCCGATAATGTATTCTCCAAAGCAGTCGTACATGGCTGCAGCCAACCAGCCTTCCTGCCTGCTCTCCTGCAAAACATGGTTTGGGTTCTTCATAGCTCGCAGTCACTCCTGGACTTCTGGGCAGAAGTGCAGTCTGTTGACATCTGTGGATAAAGTGGATCAACTCCACCCTCTTCTTGACCAGCCATCCTCATCATCTGCACTGGGAAAGCAACAGGGGGCCTGGTAGAGACTTGGCAAAGGCTCCAGACTTGTGGGGAACCAGCCCAGAGATGATTACCCACAGAGTTTGTCTCCGTGCCCAGGCTGCCCTGGAGTTTGTGTCTGTTCCAGGCGGCTCTGCAGCTGTATAACATGCTGCCAGGCAGATGGGAGGAGCCATCATCTGGTTTGGTTTGGCCCATGGGGCTCTAGGGTGAACTTAGGTTTGGTTTAAGAGCTTACCAGGGGCTGGAGAGCATCACCCAACACTTTGCAACCCAAGGACTTGGGATCCCTTCCCCGTTCCACTGCATGTTTCCTGAAGGAAGGTGAAGGTTGCTGTGCCATTACATGAAAGAGGAAAGGGAAGCAAGGATGGACTCTTAACTGCCAGACACCTCTACTGCTTGGTGTGCCTGGTACGGCTGTGGCCTCTGCCAGCTTCTTCTCCTCTCTGAAGACAGTGCTTGGACACAACTGAGTGAGTTGCATGCACCAGGATGCACTCCCAGTCAGCAGGATGGACAAAGTGGCACTGTATTTGACTCCTCCTCACTAAACAATCATCCAATGCTGCCCCAATAACATCATGTCTTCAAACTACGTCCCAGAGCATGCAGTGCACCCTCAGGCTGTCAAAACCTTTGTTGGGCTGTAGCACAGCCTGCACGTAATCTCTTATAGAATCATGGAATCATCCAGGCCAGAAGGGACCTCCAAAGGTCATCTAGTCCGACCTCCCCACTGTTGCAGGGACACCCCCAACTAGACCAGGTTGCCCAGGGCCTCATCCAGCCTCACCTTGAATATCTCCAGGGAAGGGACCTCAACCACCTCCCTGGGCAACCTGTTCCAGTGTTCCACCACCCTTAAAGAAATTTTTCCTAATATCCAATCTAAATCTACTCTTCTCCAACTTAAATCCATTGCCCCTCGTCCTATCGCAGCAGGCCTTTGTGAACAGACTCTCCCCAGCCTTCCTGTAGCCCCCTTTAGGTACTGAAAGGCTGCTATTAGGTCTCCCTGGAGCCTCCTCCAGGCTGAACAAGCCCAGCTCCTTCAGCCTATCCTCGTAGCAGAGGGGCTCCTCCCTCCACCCCCAGATAATCATGTATTAACACCACAAGGTGACTTGCATGAAGCCCAGAGAACATTTGGAGCTAATTGCTCTGCAGCAAGGATGGGGCCTGGTTAAGCAGCTCAGCTTCAGGTGCAAAGACTAGTCCTTGGCCCCTTCTTCTGTAGCTCTAGCCTTGGTCATGTAGAGCTGTTGTTCCACCCTCTTAGAATACAGATAATATCTCTTGGTGGCACCAAGAATGGGAGGACAAACAGGTGCCAAGGAGTCAGCCTGGATGAATGTGGTGGCACCTCTTGCACTGAAAGTCCTGAGCCTTGCCTTAACCTTGTAACCTGCAAGTAAGTTCTCCCGCTGATCACTCAGCGCGTGTTTTCTTTTCCAAGCGCATGCCTTCGCTTGCAGATGTGGTTCAGTCTTTTAGAGAACATTTTAACCTCCACGGCAAAATGTAAATATCTGTTAACTCAAGACTGCAACCGAACTGATGGCATCTCTAAGCTGCGTGGACAGTTTTATTTTGGAATAAAAGTGCTTTATCTTGATAGACCTTCAGTTAGTAAAACACCCTTTTGTGCTTTGGTGAAGCCAAGGAGAAGGAAAGATTTGCATACAGCACGATACAATCACTGCAGTTCTCAACTGTTTTCTTTAATGGAAATTTAAATCAGGTTGCATAAATCAGTTGGGTCTTAAAAATCCTTGCCTCTTAACACTGCAAAATCAGATTCGCGTTTACTGCTGGCATGGCTCTGCTCTAGAAAATTGGAAGAAGTAGTCACTTGTTAATTTAGAGAGAGACCTTTTACTTGTAGGACCCATCATGGTCCCTGGGACAGTATCTTTCCTGAAGGGCCTGTCTTTCGAATTGTGATTTAGTTTGTTGGGTTTTTTTTTTCCCCTTTGTTTGTTAGAGAGACCTTTATTCTAAGTCTTTATTCTAATTTTTTTTAGCCTGGTTTCAAATCTTTTAGTGGTGAAGCCTAAAATAGACTATCCTGCAGCCCTTGCACAAAACCAAATATAAAGCAAATGCTCTCAAATGTATTATTATAGGAACTCAGAATTTTTTTCACTACCGTTTACTAAGAATTGCGTGAGAAAAATAACTGTACTCAAAGATTTAATTACTTATTTTGCCCCACACAGGTTAGGTGGTGGTCCCGATGATGCCAAGGAGATTATGCAGCACAAATTCTTTGCTGGCATTGTTTGGCAAGACGTATACGAGAAAAAGGTATTTATACAACTCTTCTCCCACGGTGAATTGTAGCAGTGGATGTACTGAATGTTTCACATTTTATTGCCTTCTGTAAGGAACACAGAAGCCCTCCACAGAAGAGGTTTACAATTGTTTTTAACAAGGCTAAATCGCTTCATGTTTCTTAAAATGCTGTAATCGGATTACTTCTGAATCAAAGCTTGCTTTTTCTTTTTTTCCCCGATGAGAGGAGTATCTCTTGAGATACCCGTTTCTGTGAGTGAATAAATGGGTCGTAACCGAAATCGCTTCAAAATTTAGACATCCTATAAGCTCTTAAAACAGCTTTTCCTGTGAATCCTCGTTACCATTCCTGACATAGCAGGGTTTATTGTTGGTTCCCGAGTACCAAAAGCAAAACTTCCTAGAAGCTGTAGTAGAAGATGGGCTGTTTGTTCCCTTTACAATTTTTTCTGCCTGCAATGACGAAATTAGACTGAAGAGGCAAAGGCAGAGAAGTGTAGGCTTTTACCTCAATCCAAGCTTAATATTTATGGGGTTTTTTTGGTGACGAGGAGGTGATGATGGTGTTTCTCATTGGTCTTCCTTGAGATCCACTGTGTTGGTAAGCTTTGCAAGGGGAGCCACTGAAGTCACAGAGCCCTACGAACGTGTTTGATGGGTTGTCTGTGCCTCACGGTCCCTTTGCTCACAGATAATTTACCCCACTCCTCCAGGATACCCTGCTCCTTGCTCTCAGGGTGATCTGCTGTTGTCCTCTCCCATTTGATTCTCACCAGCTGCATTTTCCATAACACTCAGGTGAAATGCAGTGAAGGAAAATACGGTTCTGGTGACTCCAGGCTCCCATCTTCTGGTGCCAGGTGGTCTTCCTCAATCCCAGCCTTTCCCGATTTTCCTCCTTCCCCCTCCAGCTCTTCACCATACCTGATCTCATTTGATCTTTAAATACTCTTTAGTTCTCGCTCCAGTTGGGGTAAGAAACTTAGCAAAAACTGAATTCTTTGAATTCTTTCGGTAAAACTAATACAGCAATCTATTAGCAATGTTTGTGGTTACAAAAAAAATAAAGTATAACACTGCTGGTTTCCACACTGGAGGGGGAGAATTGTCCATTGCTTGTATATGATTACAAAGAGTGCTCTGTTTCCTTCTCTTCTTTCACTTCCTCACCAATATGTGTGGTTAAAGGGAACTGAAAAAAATCATAAAATAAGCTTTTTGTGCCTTGAAAGTGTAGGTAGAGTTTAGACCTCTGTCCTTTCAGAGCATCCCCGGAGGGAAAGCTGTGTGCAGTCACGAGGGCGGGAAGGAGTTGAGTGGAGTTTATTCAGTATAATGTAAAAAGAATGGCTGAATTTATTGCTCTGAACAGGAGATTTTCCCCATTTTCGCCCAGCTGACAAGCTGAAGACTTGGGCTTTTGCTATTTTTATTTTTTTTTGCAGTTGAAGGTAAAAAGTTTATAATGAGGCTGAAACTTCTTCAGTGAAGCTATTTGTCATTTAATGGTAGTCTTGGTTCCCTGAATGGAGGAGAAATCAGACAAGCTGGAGACAATTTATTTATCCATAGGACTGAGAAAGCCTTCATAAATTGTCATGTAGTAGTCCTGACTTGGACTACCGGGAAATTCTAAATGTTACACATTTTGAAGAAAACAGTGGGCAAATTCGAACAGGGAGCCTACAGGAGAGCTGGAGAGGGACTCTTTGGCAGGAAGCAGAGTGACAGGACAAGGAGTAATGGTTTTAAATAGGAAGAGGGGAGATTTAGATTGGATATTAGGAAGAAATTCTTGCCTGTGAGGGTGGTGAGGCACTGGAACAGGTTGCCCAGAGAAGTTGTGGCTGCCCCATCCCTGGAGGGGTTGAAGGCCAGGCTGGATGGGGCTTGGAGCAACCTGGTGTGGTGGGAGGTGTCCCTGCCCATGGCAGGGGGGTTGGAACTGGATGATCTCTGAGGTCCCTTCCAACTCTAACCATTCTATGATTGTACGAAATTGAGACTATTTCTGATCTTGGTGTATCCAAGGAGGCTGGAATCTGGTTTTGTTCCTGTTCCTCTGGTTAGTGTGTGCATCTGAAACAGACATGATGTAAAAATTAGGAGATTTCAAAAAAGCCTGTGAGTAGTTGCTGCCTGTGTCCTGGGTGGTCCAAAGTGGATCTTGCAGCATTTACCTGAAATGCAGTCTCACGGATAAAAGCTGAATTTTTTCAGCTGCCTGGAGGTGTTTATGTGCTAAGCTTGGTTGCCCACTCTCTCCAGATAACGGGGAATATGGTTATGGATATAAGCTCAGGGTAATCTAGGACACTTAGTTTGTAATTAAGCCTTTTGGAAACAGAGCTTTGCTTTGAATTGTAAGGAGTTTTGAATAACTGGGGTTGACCCAGGAATTTAAAATATTCATTAGACTCTCCTGGAAGACTGTTGTTATTTGTCTCTGGTGCAAAGAATGGTGCAGTTTAATTTGCAGTATTTTGCCCACCCACAGGCGAGACATAGGCAGTTTTTTCTGGTCTTTTTTGTCTCTTAAACAAGCAGAAACCTGCGGGTATCGTGCTGGTCTGCAGCAGTGGGAGGATACAGGTGGCCCCTCGCTGCTGGTGGAACTGCAGAGGTATTGCAGTGACAGCTTCTCAGCAAAGCAACATATTTGCTGGGTAAACCCAGCGTTAGAGCTTTCTGCCACTGTCTCTCTGTTTCCAGCTTAATCTTCTGAATTTGACAGCCGAGGGAGAGAAAAAAAGTTATCTTGTGAGTGTATCATAATCACAGAATCAGGGAAGTGTCAGAGTTGGAAGGGACCTCTAGAGATCATCCAGTCCAACGCCCCTGCTAAAGCAGGATTGCCCAGAGCACAGCACTCAGGACTGCATCCAGGAGGGGGTTGAAGGGCTCCAGGGAAGGGGACTCCACGCCCTCCCTGGGCAGCCTCTGCCAGGGCTCTGGCACCCTCACCATAGAGAAGTCTTTCCTCATATTTGAATGGGACTTCCCATGTTCCAGCTTGTGCCTGCTGCCCCTCGTCCTGTCACTTGAACCACTGAAAAGATTTTGGCTCTATCCTCCTTCAACCCACCCTTCAGATACTTGTGAGCATTACTAAGGTCTCCCCTCAGCCTTCTCTTCTCCAGGCTAAAGAGTCCCAGCTCTCTCAGCTGTTCCTCATAAAGGAGATGCTCTAATCCCTTCATCCTCTTTGTTCCCTACGCTGGACTCTCTCCAGTAGTTCCCTGTCTCTCTTGAACTGGGGAGCCCAGAACTCGATGCAGTATTCCAGTTGTGGCCTCACCAGTGCAGAGCAGAGGGGGAGAACGACCTCCCTCAACCTCCTGGCCACACTCTTCCCTGTGCAGCCCAGAGTAGTGAGGGTCTGTCTCAAATTGCTTTAAACAGATAGGAAAATAAAAGTGAAAACGCTGCAGGCCATCCCAGCCCATCACCCTTGTGTTCTGTCTTAGGTTTGCTGCTCCCAGTCCTCCTGGTGTGCGGAGCTGGGCCATCTGTGCCTGTGCCCAAGTCCTAAATCAGTCAGTGCTGGGCACAGCGAGCAACTGGGGGCGTCACCAGTGCCAGAACCACCATTAGCTTAAAAGGACAGACAGATTCTCACACGGACGGGCACAGGCAGCTCGGCAAAAACAAACCTAGGCTGGCTTGAAGGAATAGGCAGAAGGAGAAAGAGAATGGAGTTAAAATGTGAAGGAAAGAATGCTCGTCCTCAACGGGGCTTTTACACGTAATCTGCTGGTTTGGCTTGATTGAGAGTAGTGTTATTCACATTATAATGCGAAGCATTCCCTCTTCAGTAGCTTCAGGAGGACTGTGGAGTCCAGAGTGACTCGTGGCTTAGGGAGATCCTGTTTCCTTTTGCTTCTTAAATTCGGGACATAAAGCCCGCTTCGAAGGACCTAATTATTTTTCACAGAAACATTTGCCAGGATTCTTTAAGCCATCCTTGGGCACAGAGGGTCATTCATAATTGCAAAAAATAACAATGACTATATACTGTAATTGTGCTCTCTCATTATAAACAGAATTTTTAACGCCTCTTAATTTGTAAGGATTGGTTTAAAACAGTAGAATGTTTATTTGTATTTAGAAGTATGGCCTTATGCATAGATTTCACATCTTAAAAGTCTTTACTTGGAAAATGAAGGCACTTCATCGGATTGTTCTTTGTGGGACAGGACAACGTTTTGTTAGGTGCTCTCAAAAGAGATCAGAAGGGTGATCCTAGTGATAAGGAGCTCGAAGTTAGTGCTTTTCTTACTTTCCAGCTTGCTCAGCAAATGATTCCTCAGATGGAAGATGGAGGAAAAGCTGGGTTTGGGGAAGAGATGTTTTGTACAATGGAGATTTGCTGTGGTTTTTCAGGCAGTGGCTTCTGTCTGTCTTTTTTTTACCTCTGCAAGAGCAGAAGCGCAAATCTCAGGGTCGCTCCTTAATTCCAGCTGGAGCAATTTGCCGTTTGCCTTGATAAACCTTTCCCTGCGGTTCGGGTTGGAAGCTGAACACTTCCTCAATCACGCTCTGAAATTGTTGCCCGGTGCGGCTCCGGGCTATTAAAAGATGGCCATGCTTAACCCCAGCGGTGGGCGAACTGGAGCCCGGCCCTGGGAGCTATTACATGTCCTCGGTGGGAGGGCTAAGAACGGTGTTTACAGTCTGTTTCTAACCTCGTGGAGCAGCGGGGAGGTGAGAGAGGTCTCAGTTCTGTTGCCTTCCAAAATTGTACGTGTTCCAGCTCTGGGCATCTGCACGCAGCCAGCTCCTCCAGCCGCTTCCCAAGCCCGCTCCTCCTCCAGCCCCGCTCCACCAGCTCCGCTCCATCTGGAGTTCCTCCTGCCAGAGCCTGCCTTAGGTACACATGGCTGATTTCCAGCCTCTCTGCCTGAGCAAGTGGCAAGAATAAACCCCAAATAGTGTCACTTGGGCTGTAACAACAGGAGGATGTTCACCTTTTTTTTTTTTTTTTTNGGCTGTAACAACAGGAGGATTTTCCCCTTTTTTTTTTTTTTTTCTTTAAGCACTCCAGATTTTCTCACTTCAGAGTTGATATCAAACTGCTCTTGGGGACCAGCAATATAAAAGCTTGATGTCGATGCTGCCTCCTCCTAAATTCTCCTGGGTTGGTCTGACCCACAGTGCGGAGTTGCTCCACTGCTGAGAATTCTTTGAGTTAGAAAGGCTTTGCAGAGGGATCTGGACATGCTGGATCGATGGGCTGAGGCCAATGGGATGAGGTTCCACAAGGCCAAGGGCTGGGTCCTGCACATGGATGACACCAACCCCACGCAGTGCTGTGGGCTTGGGGCAGAATGGCTGGAGCTGCCTGGCAGAAAAGGACCAGGGGGTATTGGTTGACTGTGGGCTGAACATGAGCCAGCAGTGTGCCCAGGTGACCAAGGAGACCAACAGCCTCCTGGCCTGGATCAGGAACAGGGTGGTGAGTAGGACTCCGGAGGTCATTGTCCCCCTGTACACAGCACTGGTGAGGCCCCAGCTTGAGTGCTGTGTCCAGTTTTGGGCCCCTCACCACAAAAAAAGGCATTGAGGGGCTGGAGTGGGTCCAGAGAAGGGCAGCAAATCTGGTGAGGGGTCTGGAGAGTAAGCCTTGTGAGGAAAGGCTGAGGGAGCTGGGGGGGTGTTCAGCCTGGAGAAAAGGAGGTTGAGGAGAGACCTTATTGCTCTCTGCAGCTCCCTGGAAGGAGGGTGTAGAGAAGCGGTGGTCAGTCTCGTCTCCCAAGTCACAGGCCATAGGACAAGAGGAAATGGCCTCAAGTTGCTCCAGGGGAGCTTCAGATGGGATATTGGGAACAATTTTTACACTGCAAGGGTTATTAAGCATTGGAATGGGCTGCCCAGGGAAGGGGTTGAGGCACCATCCCTGGAGGTATTCAAAAGGCAGTTTGACATAGTGCCTAGTGATAGTTGGGTTGTCAGAGTTAGGTTGATGGTTGGACTAGACGATAGGTCCCCTCTAACCCAGACAGTTCTGTGATTCTATGAACATTACATCACCTGGTGGTGATACAAGAGTCCAGCTGATGGACAAAACCTGTCCAGGGTTTGCTACCACTGAGCATCTTCCTGATTCTTTTTCATCCTCCTAAGCGTTAATCGGACTAGATACAGTTGGCAATTTCCATATAACTAGACAGGGAACCAGGATATACTCTTATTTTTGACGTTTGTAAGCGTGTTGTTTGTTACTTGAAGAAATGTTAGGATTCTAGGTTTTCCTTTGTGCAACTAAATCCTGGAGACAAAATGCCTTAAATGCCATATAATTAGGAAGTGCACACCTAAATAATTAGGTTTTACTGTATGTGTTCTTTATGAACTAGCATTTTTGAACTTTTTTTAGGAATGTAGGACAAGGCGCTGGAGCTTATAACTCTTTGAAATTCTACCTGTTTCAAAGAGCACTGCCAGAATCCGTAAATGTATTTCATTTTTCTTTTTTTTTCTTGCTTTTCCTAGCTTGTACCTCCGTTTAAGCCACAAGTTACATCTGAAACAGATACAAGATACTTCGATGAAGAATTCACAGCACAGATGATAACAATCACTCCTCCTGACCAAGGTAAAGTTTTCCCAGACGTTGCCTGCTATGTTCTCCCATCAGCCAGAAATAGTTTGTTGTGATCTTACACAGTTGGTCTCTTTAGAACAGCTGAAAAAGCAGCAGTTTAAACTTGCTGGTTTTCTGTATTTGTATTTGACCAAGAAGTTGGTCAACTGGTGGGAAACTTCCCCCACGTCATACCAGTTTGGGAAACGAAAGACCTGGAATAGGAGAAAGTGAAATGATTGGCGCTCGTGGGTTTTCCAAATCTGCACATTCCCACCGGAAAATAATTCTGTCCGTGAGACTTGCAGGCGTGCGTCTGAGCACGCTCCCCGTCTGGAAGCGGTTGAGGATGGGCTAACGTCCGTATTCAATCAAAATTGTATTTTATTTTCATGGTAACTGAGCGTTTTTGATGCTCTGAAACAGCAATTGCCAGCGATTCAGAACACAGAGTGTGGATTGAAGCAATGCAGCTCCTGGCAGTTTTAAAGAGACAACTGTTTTCCTACCACAGTCAGGATCTGCTGGGATGCTCGTTTAATGGGCTGAGATTTAGACCTTCCAGTTTTTGTCCTTTCAAGGGGGCGGTGAAGTTTTGCCAAAATAACTTTGTTGTGCATTATCTCATTGTTTGCTTAAAAGCAAAAAGGTAGCAAATGTATACAAATGGTTTTGTTTTGTTTTATTTTTTTTTTCCCCGTTTTTCAGATGACAGCATGGATTGTGTAGATAACGAGAGAAGACCTCATTTTCCTCAGTTCTCCTATTCAGCCAGTGGAACTGCTTAATGTTTTGCCATGTTTTTCCCATTCAGAAACAAAACAGACTGCATTTTGGGGACCTTACTTCAATGGACACTAGAGAACTTTCTATATTATCTGAATTACAAACTGTGTTTGTATTACGATTTAGGTGAATTTGTAGGAAGCCTCACAGATTCTGTATTTAAAACAATTCTTTGATGCATTTTTTGAGAAGGAAAACAAATCCATTCTTAAAGTATTACGTCAAGGCTTTTACGCTGAATGACCGTAGGTTTTTAAGAATATACACCAAAACTGTTTACTTTAGAAAGAATTAAGGTATTCAACATATCAGCAACTCTGACCAGAAAAATCCCCTTATTTTATTTATTTCATACAGTTCATTATCTAAATATAGAATCTGCACTCTGAACAATTAGATTTATATAGGAAGATATAAGACTTTAGTAGCTAGTGCAATAATATAAGCAACAAAAGTGAACAAACTCTGGAGGGTTAAGGTTCAAACTCATTTTGGACAGCAGCGAAGTGTCATCCAACTCCAGAAAAACCGACTGTAGGAACAGCATTAATGGCCTCAGTGAGGTAAATCAAAAAGCAAAAGTTATTTTTGTTATAACATCTGCTACAAGACATTACATATCAAACCCAACCCGGGGGAAACCGCCACGTCGTACAGGTGACTGTTCCATTCTAGACAGCGCGTTGTAATGATTCCATTTGCCTAGAGTTTAGGGAATATTTCATGGGATTGGCTTCTCAGATGTGGCTCGATTTACCATTCTGATTGTGAAAAATGCAGCAAGGCAAAAATCACCCACTTTCACCCCTGTATAAAGAAACCATCCAGGCCGAAGTGAGGAATCGGCTTAAACAAGTGAGTCGACCAGACAAAAGTACATTTTTTTTGGCACTGAAGTAATGACTTGTTGCCGCTTTTTGGGTTTGTGTTTGGTTGTTGTTTTTTTTTTTTAATGAAAAGATATATG
>VZRU01010386.1:11717-25407 GCA_013398155.1 Pedionomus torquatus
TTTTTTTTTTTGCTTAAAGGTATTTTGAGTTTGTTTTATACTGACTGCTGCCATTTCTTACATATTTGTATATGCACTTTCCAGTGAGTTTGGGTAGGTTTGTCTTCAAGGCTGTGTACCTCAGGCAGTCGTAGTAGTTTGTTGCTCGGCTGCTGTTCTTTTTGTTTTAGTCCAGGATATACCTGCATCCTCTTGTGTGTGTATCCTCACTGCCTTTGTATGAAAAAGTTAGAAAGTAGATGCACAAGCAAGGGAGCTTAGAAGATTATTTGAATTAGATGAGTTAATTCCATCACAAGCTAAATATACTCTTGTGGAGCCCTGCACTTTCATCTCGGTATGTGAAAAACAGTACAGATCAGGCTGTGAGGTCTGATTTGTTTGCGCACTCATGGATGTACACACACAAACACACGTAAAAGATATCTTATTGTTTTGCTCTGTTTTACAATGGAAAAGATTCACATGCTTTCTTTCATAAAGGGGTTTCTTTAAGGTCTGGAAAAGGAGAGAAACTCCAACTATACTTTCCAGTGAAAGACTGGAGATGCGGAGATGCAGAGATCTGATGACTCTTAACTCTGTTAAGCATATCATGTGCTCCCAGACAGTGTATTTCAGTGTGCAGCTTCAGATCATGAGTATTGCAAAGAAGAGATTTTCTGATTTATGTAGTATGGAAATGTGAGTAATTAAAACCTAAATGTAATTTTTTTTTTTTTTTAAATTTAATTTAGGGAGGAAATAAGTTGTCAGTCTGTTGAACACTTTCATATGTATGTCCATGCATGCACTATGTATTTTTATGCAGAGACTATTCAAATGCATGATGTTTAAGTTCATATGAACTCTGCTTTTCTGGTCTCCCTCGCAGCATGAATTTTTTCATAAATATTTTTGAAATCGTGGTTGTTCTGATTAACATTCCATTTACAAAGCACTTGATATAGACAATGCTTTATAGGCAGTGCTTTACGTGCTGAGCAAATTCTTTGCATTATTAGGCTTTTCCATCTGTGTGAACTGGGAGTTCTTTAGTGTTGCTTCAGGTGGTCCTTTACAAATTCATAGTGATGTATCTGCATCAGTGTTTATGTTGTCCTTAAACAATTAAGTGTAATTAGCATTTAGTAAAATGAATGAAATGCAAAATGGAAAAATCAATCTAAGAATAAGGTATAATGGGAAGAAAGATAGATCATAAATTCTTTTTAGCTATGAATTTATACACAAACAGGTCACACATTCACCATGCTGGTATTTCCAATTTTAAGATACAATCTTTAAAAAAGATTGAAACTACCGTTTTCTGTAGATGTGGTCTTGATTTGTTCAATGTCCTTCCTTCGCTCCCTTCTTTATGAAATGTCTTTCTCCAATTTAAAATCACTCCTCACTCTTTGTTGAAACAATTACACTGTATTATGTACCATAAATGTAATTACTCTTCAGACAGTAATACAGTGGTAAAAAAAATTGTCTATTGTATCAATATCTGGTCCTTATTTTTAGTAAATTTTATAACAGTGTTCTTAATTTCTTTTTTTTTTTAATTNCTCAAAATAACCATTAAAAAAATCCCTATTTGCAGGAAGTGAAGATCAGACAAATGGTGTTATTTCAGTGAAGGGTTGTTTCAGTTAGAACTTTGCTGTAAGAGCAATATTTGATTTCCCTAAACTTGGGAAGAAGTGCCATCTGTTTTTGGGCTTTGTGGTTCAATTCTGTTATTTTTAAAGCTTTATCATTAGTACAAAATGGTGAAGGAAAGCCATATAGAGGTCTATGCTGGTGTCAAGCAGCAGTGTTTTTTTTTAATACTGTATAAATCATTCAGTTTAACAGGTTTTGAGGCACATGCTGTTTTCCTCTGCTGTTGCAATGGTAGCCACTTCCTGGTATGGACTTCTTTCCTGTGGCCTTCGTGATCAGAGGGACACTCAGCAGATGGATTTTTACTGTAGAAAATGAGCCTGTATAGGAAACATCCAAGTGTTAGTAAGACAGCACTGCTATGACAAGGCAGTGCTTAGAGTAGGACTGTCTCTGGATATGCTCACATTTCTTGCTATGTTCTTCTGTGTTCTCCTGGTTCTGCTACACATATATAATATTCTGTTCTGCTGGTGAAGAGTTTAAAAAAAAGCAAAAAACCAAACCAAAAAGCTTTAACAAAGGCAAGGTGCTAACAGCACCTGAATGGAGTAGAGGACCTTACTTACTTCTAAGATCCCACCTAGTGCAAATCCTCGTGTCTCCATAGCATTCCCCCTTTACCTGCTCTAGATGGTGTTAAGTGGATTTTTAAGTCTGGAAATAATGATGACCTCACAGCAAACTTTAAAAAAAAAAGTTAAATTTCTGGAAAGATGCTTCTTTGAATAAAAGTTCGTAGTGGCCAAATACTGCATATGGAATAGCTGCTTTCAAGTTTCCTTTCTGGTCATTAAAGCAAAAATGACATCCATTTCTTTCGTTTATTAGTATTATTATTATTGTTACTTCACATTGTTGCATGTTCTTCACTTTCCTTAAAGCAAGCAGATTGTGTTTGATGTGCCTAATGTTTGTAGTAACTAGCATTTTTTCCAGCAACTAAAAATGACAGAAGACTCCAAGCTTTAAAAACACTGTGTCGTCTTTTCAGATATTGCTCTCTTTGGCCCACTTACTGTGGTTGTCACTGCTCTATGGCTATTTATTTTCATGTTTTGCATTTTTCCTGTCAAATTACAGAAAATTAAAAAATGCAATCCTTAGGAATTTAGCCAGCAGTGGTTTTGTTACCTGCAATACACATTCTGGCTGGCATTAAAGAAGACATTCCCATGTTTTTCTTGGAAATGAGAAAATTATCAAGAGAAATTACTAAGTGTCTCCTGATGGTATTGGATGCCAAGGGAAAGGACAATAGGAGGAAAGTACTGGATGAACCTACCCTAACAGATTTTCCTGTCACTTAGACCACTGGCAACATCTGTACTAAGGAACCATTGAAGTTAAGGGAGGGTTTACAGGTCTTCAGGTATGTTTGCTTAGGTTTGACCAGTGCAAAGGACATAAAGGTTAGCTGTCTAATATTAGTTGTTCATTTATTTCGTTCAGATAGAAATACTGTCTCTACATTTTATAATATCTGCGGTTGCAGAAGTTGCAAAGACTCTCCAATATAAAGGCCATTTCCTGTTCTTGCAAGCAGCCATGCAATACACTTCATTAATTTAGAAAACTATGTGGGAGGATTTTCTGCCCTGTCTCTGTTAGAAAGGAACCAGCCTAGAACACTGTAGAGTCAGGCTTTGCTAGATACAAATCTTTCTCTCCTTTTAATCCTGAACATTCATAGCTGTTTTTTTGACTGGGTAGTTCACCCGTAGCCTGATTTTGAAGAGGACCTGGTAAAGGGAACTACCAGAGTAATTAATTTGCCTGAGTAAGCTTTCAGAGGGATCTCTAGAAGAATATTTTGCCATGGGCAAGGTGAGACTTTTCTTGCCGGGTGTGCTTGTGTGGCCTGTTGTCATTATTTTGGGCATATTGTGCTTAAGTTGTTCCTTTCCTGTGTTTTATCTGTTTAAAGCAGAGACGAGACCATGTAGGCTTTCAAATTTCTTTTTCATAGGCTGTATTTTTTGTTTCCCTCCTATAAGACCATTTCTCCTTTATTTGGATCTTCCCTGTAGTCATCCTCTGCAATGTTTTCAGTTAGCTCTGCAGGACTGATGATTAGAACTGCAGACACAGTGAAATGATCACACCTGGGCCTTTTTAACCTCTGGCAGTACTTTTCTAGCATTACATAAATCTGTTTCTTACACTTTTTAAAGTAGCCTTTTTCCTTTTTCTTTTTTACCTGCTGTCATTTTGAGATGTATTAATATGTTCTTCCTTTTAAGTTCAAAAGAAATTAGAGTATGTAAAAAAAATAGTCTTGTTAGTAGCCTCAAGTTTATCATCTTGTATTTTATACTGGTGAATTTCCTCCCATTTTTGCAAAACAGCAGCTGTTAAGATGTTTCGGTTCTTCTTACATAAAGTCTCCATACTGCTTTGGTTTTACACTTTGGTTTTACACTGTCATTCGTTTGAGCAGCAAAATTCGTTTGTACACACCTGGATTCTGCACCATGGTTATTAACATAAATGCCAGACTTAGTAGTTACTTTACCTAGTTATATCTTGTAGGAGCTGTATTTTGCTAGCTTCCAGTTTACCAGTTATTTAGCCTCTTCACAGTTTTTCTACCAGGCCTCATTTTCCCATGCTGAAAGTAGTTTTGACATATATGTACAGCTAACCATGTATCAGCTGTTTGAAAAATTCATGCATCTCAGCAAGATTTTGCCTGGTGTGACTTTCAGCAAATCTGCATTAATTTTCTTTTGTTTGTCTCCATGACATTGATTATTCTTTCTAACGGTGCTCGGAAGTCTTGGTTTTCTGTATATACACACTGCATTTATTACTCAGATATCGCATCAGAAGCTTGATAGACCAGTTTTCAAACAACATAGCACAATCTGTAAATATTTGTGATAATTCTTCTGGACTTCAGGGGTAGACATGTCTGTGCTTTGCACTCTGCCCCTTCAGTTGTGCACATGGAAACTCTTCATTTTTGCTTCCAGGCTGACAATGGTAATTTCCATTATTGTAGTCTCAGTCCATGTCTATGTGCAGGTGTCATCATTACATGCATAAAATAATAAGCAGAAGTGTGTGTTCAGTGTTGGCCTTGATGCGATTCCCACTAAAACAAATTAGAACTCTGTACCCATATTGAAATCCAATTTAAGGGGCTGGATATTGCTACCTGACTATGAGCAGTAACTTAAGAAGCTGCTTGCTCTCTTGAAAGTGCTTTTGGCACTATTAGATAGATTCTCCCTTATTAATACCATTTTATTTCTTGTAGCAGGCTGTCTGCCTGGAGTTTCATCTCCATTTAGTTATTATTATTTATATAAGTTTTATTCTCCTAGACAATTTCAGTTAGTCTAATAAATAATATTACTTCTTCCAACAAGTCCTTACTGTCCCATTTCTCTGTAGTCTACCATAATTTTGGGGCATTTTTTATTTATTTTTTTTTTTAAACTCAGCTAGCAGATGTGCTTCAGTACAGGGGTTTGAATTGGGACTGACATGCCACCAGGCTCATATTTGTCCTGTGCTTTTCTTGGCCAGACTATTTATCTTGGCTGCAGACCTTAGCCATCAGAGGTTTGAAGCTCAATTAACAGATGAAGTTGGAGGAAAAAATTAGCTGTAAAGCCTTGTGCCTGACATATTTCTAAACCTCTCTGAAGCACTGGTACTTGTTTACTTTTTAGATCCCCCTTCCCCAGATGTAGAATTTATTGCAGTAAAAGGCTCTGCACCCTTACTCAGACTCCGGAAAGTGGAAGATCAAAATGGACCAATCAGGTTTGTCTTTGTTCACTCTTAACCCTTTCAAAAAACAGTCTGCAGGTTTATGTTACTTAAATATTGGAGCTTCTTGTGGGGGTTAGATTGGTTTTGTTAGCAATGGGAGAAAACTAAGCCATAACTCCCAGTTTCTCCTCCATTAGCAGAGACATGTTTGCTTCAGACTCTTCCCTGCTTTCTGTGACAAAATTCTGTTTTTGATAATTCTAAAGCTTTAATGTTAGGTTTTTGTTTTGTTTTGTTTTGTTTTTGTTTTTTTTTTTTTTTTTGGTTTTTTTTTTTTTGTTTTTTTTTTTTTTTTTTTTTTTTTTTTTTTTTGTTTTTTGTTTTTTTCTTTTATCCACAGTGAAGTCACGGTAGATTTTTATTGATGTATCCAAGTATAGCTCTACCCATGTGATTTTTCTTTTCAAGCAAATTCATGTAGCCAGTAAAAGTGTTTTTTTTTCTAGGATCCAGAGGAAGTGGTGAACAATGTATGTAATTATGCATGTTCTGAAGTAGTGTTTTTATATTACTAGTATATATTTGTTTCTAGAGAATATGTTTCTAGAGAAAAAAAAAAATGTTTCTAGAGAAAAAGAATTTACACCTAAGTGCTGTTTGTGATAGCAAGAAAAGGTAATTGTATCTCAGCATTACACTATAGTAGAAAATATTTGAAAGCTAACAAGTTTCAGAAAATGACTAGTGTAACAGCCCTAATAATTAGTCTTCCTATGTTTGGGTACCACGGACTAAACATTGTTTTGAGAGGTCTGAAGACCTATTTGATTAACTTTTTACAAGTAGTCTTTGTTCTCTCCTTCTTTAAACAGAAAAGGTATTGTTTCTGGGAAATGATGAATGTTTTTTAGAGGCCAATGATATATTGTTTCATAGGTGAGCTTATGTATTAGATGAGAGGAGTAAAAAACAGGCTGCAGTAACTCAATGTGATGCTCTTCTGAACAAGAATAAACAGGTAAAGTCAATGGGCGATGTCATGAGGAGAACCAGCACTTAAGCTGCATAGGCAGTGCTTTTGGTTCAAAATGCAGTGAACCACACAGAGAGCAATATTTTAGTGTAAGAAACATTTGTATTGGATGTTGATAATAAAAAACACTTGAGAGACTACAAATAGAAAACGGTGTGAATTAATGAATGTCTGATGCTTTGTATATTGAAATGAGGGCTAATGTTCACTTTTTCTGTTTCACTCTAGTCTTTATCAAGTGATTGTGCTTCCTCTGGGTTTGCAAAGCAATTTTGTTTGTGAGTCCTTTGCTGCTGCAAATTTCTTTAGTACCACCACTGATGCTAAAGGATATGTGGCAGCTGAATTTCGTGCGAAGGATGTTACTGATAACATATCAATTGCTCTTGGAGACAGACATTACTACGGGAAGTTTTATAATGCTCCTTTAAAGCCCGGAGTAGAATATTGTGTGTTTTTGAGAATAATAAGTGAGTGGAACAAGGTAATGGATACTTTAAAACCTTTTCTTTACATGTTGAATGTAATATTGCTGGGGGAAAAGCAGGAAAATGTTAGCTTTGTGTTAAATTTTTTATGATGTTGCAAGGATCTGTTAGTTGACAGAATTAGATTAAATCTGAAGCTCTTTAAATAACTCTTGAACTCAAAGATCCTTTCATTTTACTTGCATGCCTAGGTTGTAGAAAGAAAAGAAGAGTGATGATCTGATAGACTAGAGACAGTTGTTCATCAAAGTTCTATGTCTAGTCTTATCTTTATCTAGAGTCTTGTCTGAAATATGGCAAACCAGGGGAATAACAAACTCCATTCCCAATAGTAATAAAATACAATTATTTTGGATGGCTGCTCTTGTAGAGGATGATATTGATAATAAATCTCTCTCACGAGAAACAGTAATTTTTATGTTTTCATTTTCAGGTGAGAACACAGTCCTGTGCTGTTTGGGTACAAATTAAAAGTAAGTAAATTTTTCCTTCAAAAAGAAAATAGAAGTCATCATGGCTTTGGCAACATAAACTAATAATTGCTTTTTCTTCATTTGGCATTAATGGTCAGTTGAATGGCAGGATTGGAAGGTTAAAGGCAGAAAATTTGCTTTGCATTTCAATATTCCATTCTAATGGATTCAGTGATCCATTCTAAAATGGAATCTGATTTCTCTCTGGATTTCAATATTACTCTTTCCATGCATCAGATCCAAATCTTTGGAGCAATTTTTGTGCATAAAGGATTTGAAGCACAGAAGATGTGGAATTTTAGAAGCCTATTTTAAGATAGTTCTGTATTGGCTTAAATATATATATTTTTAAAAGAAATTTTCAAGCTTTTAGAAGCCACATTCTTTATTTTAGTGTTATTTATGTTCAGGTGGTCCCTTTTATGAACTTAGAAAAAGAAACAACACCATGCAAAAATGGAAAATATGGCTTTTTTTTTGTGCTTGTAAATTTCCAAAAAGTATAATGACATAACTTTAAAAGCCAGTGAAATTCTCAGTGTAGCTTTATCCTTGTTTTACTTTTTGGCTAGAAAATGCTTCCAGTGAATGAGTTTGCTTCAGAGAAGTTTGAAATCTGCTAGAGATCAAGTTCCCCTCCTTTCCACCCTGGTAGAAAGTATTCTTCATCCATTTCATCATGTTTCAGAAAAGAACAAACATTCAGCTCTCCTGACAAAGAAAGTTACACCATTGGAGTTCCCTACAAGTCCCTAGATACTACTTTTGAGTTAGAAGACATTGGAGTTGGGAAATGCAGTGACACTGGAGAGTGTGACAGTACTTTGGAATGATAATAAATCATGGGGTGCATTTTTTGAGGTGCATCTCTGCTGTTCACAAAACCCATGTCTGACTACTATTACTAATCTTCTGGTGGTAGCTCTTTTATTCTAGGTTGCCTTTGTTGTCTGTTCTTGTGGCCTAGTTCATTTACCATCACACTTAGAATATCTACTTTAGCCATTTTGTGGTTGTGGAGACTCGGCTAAGATCAAGGATTCCCTAGGTTTGAGGGCTCTATTGCTAGAGCTGTATAGGCAAGAGCTGTCAAATAACTGGGAAAACAGAAAACGGTCTTTTTCTGAATTTGTCATTTATCAGCTTGTAGAGCATTGGCAGAGACTGTCTTACCTATAGGTGGATTTTGGTTTGGGGATGAAAAGAATGGACATTGGAAGATGGGAGTAGGACAGATCAGGCCTTTGGCTTTTTGTTGTAAATTTCTTTGCCTTTGTATTGAAAGGACTTCTAGCCAAATGGTGTCCTTGGCCTAATGTACTGCATCTGGAGGAGGCTGAGAGTTTTTTTGGCTCACTGAATCCATTGAGGAGTTTTTCTTAATTCATCTTATGTGGAAAGCAAATCTGTAAATTAAATCTAAACCAATTGGCTTGTTTCAGATTCCATCTAGAGAAAGCTACACTTTGTATAATAAGTCTTCATTTTAAAAAGTGGTAGAAAGCTGTTAACAGCACGCTTCCTTCTGTCACAAATAGAGTGAATTTTGAAAATAGAGTCTGTTCACCAAATATACTCTACAATGTGTAGAGAAGATGTTTCTGTCATTTTTATGGAGGGCTAATACCTACTTTAGCAATGCATAACTTACTTATGAAAACTGGTATATAAGTGATGCAAGGACTGGTATTACTTTTACCAAAATGAAACCTGCTTGTAGGTTGAACAGATTTTCCTTGTAGGTTCCCTGTCTGAAATTCTTTATTTTGTGAGACTCTCAGTAAGCTTATTGGTGAGAGGTCCAGCACAGATACAAACCTTGCTTCACTGAGCTGTTAGGCAAAGATGGTATGGTGGTCAGACTCTCCTCATGGCTTTGGATGATTTTTTTTGTGCTTCAGATCAATTGTTGAAGGTGTTTTGCGAGAATGCCCAGACAGATTTGGGCCTGTGCATTCAGATAAGCCAAAGAATTAGTAACAGAATTCACTTTCCTGTATACATCCACAATCAGAATTCAAGTGCCCAAACATCAGAAATTTCACTGAATAAGTGCCCTTTTTGCCAGAATTTAAATTTTTGCTAAAACATGACTCATGCTTGCACAATTTTAACACCAAGCAGAACCTTGGAGGAATAAGATCCAGCATCCTACATATCTGTGGGAAATCCAGTAAGAAATAAGTAACTGTTAACTAGTGCTGAAAATGGAATAGAGGTGGCTGGAAAGGGTTGAGTTTCTATTTTGTCAGGTTGCCTTCACCAGCAAATAACTGTAAGCCTTCTGTTCTGTCCCTGAGTGACTTCTGTCATTATGAGCTTGGGTAAGACTCTCATTGCCAGGTTTATTTCTATCCTGTCGCTTGGAAGGGAAAAAAGGGGGAAAAAAAAGAATGGGGAAGAGAAATCATGCCTAGATTGTAAAAACTTTTGACGGAGATACATCAAGCTATTTCATAAAGAACTGGGGTTTTCTGACACCAGAGACCATCTTGGCATGTGATTTAGACTGAAATTGCCATGGGTGAGAGGTAAAAATGTAGACATTGATTGTCTGAGTTAGAAAACAGGCATCAGGAAACTGAGTGATGGAAAAGTATAACCACTTTTGAGAAATACACCATTTAATCTTAGTTCCTCAACTGGATGGTAAACTACCTAGATAGTCAGCTCCATTACTGCTTGACTGAGCACTAAGTCCAGCGTCTGAGTTCTGTTATGGTACTTCAGCTTTAAGCAGACTCAATCAGTCAGTCACTAGCAGCATTATTTGGTATTTGTTTGAGTTTTTTGATGTTTTCTTTCAGACTTATCACCTGCTGTGCAATACATGACTGCTATTGGGTTAGGGTCAATTGCTGCTGTCTGCCTTATACTGTTCCTGTCGTTCTCAGTGGCACGGTATGTATTGTTACTAACTCCAGTTTTGTAGTCCTCCTGTGTAAGGGTTACATGTTTTTCCTTTCAGATAGATTTTCTTGCCAACCTGCTTGGTTTAGGCCTCTTGGGTGGTTAGAAACTATTAGCAGAGTTCCTTCAGTAGCCACTAATGCTGTCTATTGCTTGTGCTGATGCTCCTCCCTGTGTCTTTGCAACAGTGGATGAAACATCTGAAAAGTATGGGGCTAATCTTAATGAAGGAAGGATACAAACAGTGACTGCACCAGGAATTTAGTTGACAGGTGTTTTGATTTAATGGTAACTAAATAAATTAAGTTTATATCCTGTACTACTCTAAAAGGGAAGTCATACACAAAAATGTTGATGTACTTTTCTTAATTAGAGTCAATTTCTAGTCTGTCAACTTTATTCAAAAGCCCTAAAATGAATGGTTTTCAGCAGTGGTTGATCTTTACCTAAAATCCACAATAAAAACTTGTTAGAAAATTTTAAGAAATTGATTTCTTCCTATTTCCTGATCCTTCATGGAGGGGCACTAACTTTATAACTGCCCTCCTTTCAAAGGTAAACCAAATATGTGCCTTTATGTAATTGTGAATGTCTATGCGTGTGTAACATCTGACTAAAATTTATGTCTTTGTAGTTATTTTAACATGTTTCGGAATAGTTCTATGGCTTATGTCCCTGGAAAGGTCAGGAGTTTCCAAGTTAGGACCTGTGAAGTACAGAGCATTGATCATTTAAGCTGATTATTTGGAATTCAGAAATAGAAGGAGCTCGTCTTATACAGGGATGGAGAAAGTAGGATTATTTGGATTATTTGTAGCTGTCTAAATTTCCATTCAGTTCTTACAATCCCAAATACCAAAATAAAGGTTCCATGAATTTTTTCTTTAAGTAAAGAGATCACAGGATTCCTTTGGCAATAGGATGCCATGGTAAATTTGAGCTTGCAGTCTTGAATGGGTCTGCTTTTTGAAAAACAGAGTCTGCTTTGACATTTGAGGCAGAAGGGGCTATCACTGTTTTGGTGTCTAAACTAGCACTCTTGGCAAAGGCCAGTTTACTGCAGGAGGAAAGGCGGCTCTGGGCTGCAATGTATGAAAGACTGTTCAGTTATTTCAGTTTCTCTGGCAAAAATGTGACAGAATAATATTAATACTTCTTAAAACTATGTCCCATCCCAATTAGTGTTGTGATTATTGGAGAAGTATTTAGGATCATAGACATTACTAGAAGAATCATGTGTGAGTATTAACCAGTTCGGAATGAGTATAGAGATTAGGTCCTGAATTTCCATTTCAGTCTTCTTTTAAAAGGAGTGAGAGCAAAGAAAAAACCCAACCAGATGACATCCTTAGAGAGCAGAGAGCATTGAATACATTTCACAGGTGTCATGCTGTAATGTAGTGTAATGTTAATGGCCAGGTCTGTAATTCAACAGACATCTTTCAGGCCCTTGATCCCACGTACAAAGAAATTCTTGAATCCATTCTTCTGTTTTAGAGAAAATCAGGTAGAATTCTTGGCAGAAATTAAAGCTGTCCCAGAAAAGGGAAAACCCAGATGTCATTTGTGATAAGACCCTTCATAGTGCTCACAAGAAGTAGCTGTAATGTTCATTAATGATAAATACTCTTCTAATTTTAAATAAGCATCAATTTAGTGCATTTCTGAGTAAGAATGTAATTTGAAAAAATGTGAAGTCAGCCTTCTGCCCTGTCCATTGTAAGGTCGTGGTCCTGTTTTAGTCTTGAAAAAAACATCTTTTTTCATCTTTGTCTCACCAGGAGAATGAGACAGAGGAAGTTAACAAGAGAGGCAAGACATACATCTGATCCAGCTGCCAATAGCATAATCTACTCATAGGTTGCTTAGCCTGGCAGAGAAGACTGCCAAGAAGTATGATACAAAAATATGCAAAAGGCCATTACAGAAAGATGAGCTTTCTCTTATCCATAGTGCACATGGCACATGTACCACCCGTAGGCAGTATACCCATGTGTTTCTGAACAGTAGGAGAATGAGTCATGGGAACAGATTGTTGCTGATGCTGTGAAGCCATGGCTTCTGGGTGGTCTGGAAGAGCTGGTTAAACAAACATTTGTCAGGAATGACATAGCTACAGCTGATCTTGCCATGGTGTTAGGTGACTGGTCTTGGAATTTTTCTTGGGTTCCTTCTAAGCTTCCTTGTTCTGCAGTCTCTGTCACAAAGAACCACTGTATTCAAGTGCTCACCAGTTTGCCACATGTCTGCTGCCTCGGGGATTATATTTCTGCAGTGGGACAGATTGTGAATTCCCACTAGCATGGTTGCTGACAGCAGTTTTAACTGTTCCTCAGTGAGTAAAAGTCTGACACTGGATTCACAAAGTGCACAGCCTGATTGCTGATGTCTTCAGATATTATTTGTTGTCATCTTAAAAATGCATTGGCCTATGTTGGTTATTATTAAGGTGCCTCGTCATACATTCACTTCGCTTCATTCTTCCTAATCCTTTGCTTCCTTTTTTATGTGCTGCCCATTCAGATGCATAAGAACAGTGCTAAAACTTCAGCTTTCTGAAGATGTGTGTTGGGCATGAGTATTGTTGATGCCAAGGTTAATGTAGGTCAGATAACGATCAGGCCCTGTGGGAATAACTTATGAGGAGTACCAAGATGTAGCGAAGCTACACAGGGGGAAAATTACAAGGACTGAAGCTCAAGCAGAGCTGTACTTGACCACTACAGTTAAAGATAACAGGGAGTTTTTTCAGTATATCGATAGAAAGATGAAGAGTAGGGAAAATGTAGGTCCACTGACGAATGAAGTGGATGTCTTAGTTGTGGAAGACTCAGAGAAGGCGGAGCTACTGACTGCCTTCTTTGCTTCCATCTTCACTGCTAAGACTGCCCCCCTTGAATCCCAGACCCTGGAGACAAGGCAAAAGGTCTGGAGACCTTTGTAGCAGAGGACTGGATTAGAGACCACTTGGGCAAATTGGACATCCGTATGTCAGTCCATGGGCCCTGATGGGATGCACCCATGAGTGCTTTTGACACTGTCTCCTATAACATCCTTATTAGGAAACTGAGGAAGTGTGGGCTAGATGAGGGGGCAGTGAAGTGTATTGAGAACTGTCTCACTCCTGTGTGACAGGACTCTGAGGGTTGTAATTAATGAAGCAGGGTCAAGTTGGAGGCCTGTCACCAGTGGTGTCCCCCAAGGGTCAGTACTTGGCCCAGTCTTATTCAACATATTCATCAATGACCTGGACAAGGGGATTGAGTGTATTCTCAGCAAGTACCAAACTGGGAGGGCTGGCAGACAATCCAGAAGGCTGTGCCGCCATCCAGTGTGAACTGGACAGGCTGGAGAGCTGGGCAGAGAAGAACCTGATGAAATTCAACAAGAGCAAGTGTAGGGTCCTGCAC
>VZRU01010386.1:25699-41141 GCA_013398155.1 Pedionomus torquatus
AGGAGGATGGAGCTGGACTCTTTTCAGTGGTTCCCAGTGACAGGACAACGGGCAGTGGGCACAAACTGGAACATAGGAGGTTCCATTTGAATATGAGGAGAAACTTCTTTATCGTGAGGGTGACAGAGCCCTGGGACAGACTGCCCAGGATGGTTATGGAGTCCCCTTCTCTGGAGAATTTCAAGACCCCTCTAGATGCAGTAGTGAGTAAGGTGCCCTAGGCAACTATCAAAGTTAGAAACTCTATCATTTATCCCATCAATATGAGTGATGCAAGTTCTGTCAGGTCCACGTCTGTGTCTTGAATAGTTTTTGATTATTTTTTTAAAACTGTTTTTTTTTTTTCCTTTCTCCAGCCCTTATCTCCAGAGCACAGTGCACTCGCCGCCTGCTGCTTTAGCCTGTGAGGCTGTACATTTATCTGCTGCAATGGACATAGCACAAACATCATCATTCCTAGAGACTGAAAATGTCTCTCTCCTCTGATGTGTTATCCCCTTAAGTCACCATAGAGAAAATGCACTCTTCTTACCAAAGCCAGCATCTGTTGTGTATGGGTGTACCTGCACAGCACACATGTATGCTAGCATGGGCAGCTGGAATGTGTTTGTTACGGGAAGTTTATTGTCTCCTCTTGTTTCCAGATGGTGTGGTATATAAAGGAGAACTGTCCCTCACAAACAGGTTTGTGTCAGAGACATTAGCATGTGTAGCATATGTTGGTCACAGGCTTTCAGCTATTCCAGCTACTTGAATGTCTGAATGAGTGTCTGTATTGTACTTATTATGTGAATAATCCCCTGATCCAGTTGAGACAGTAGTTGAGAATCAACTACTACTTAAATTACCTTAGGACACAAAAACTGGCCCATTATGAGAGAAAATACAGATCAACCTTTATATCATAAAGTGCCTGTTGTATTTCTAAGTATAAAGGAAGACTTTCATCGGTCACTTACAGGTAATAGTACTTCATTGAGAGTTGTTAGCCACGAAATTGTCAGATTGAAATAGTGTCAGCAACAGATGTGTTCCAGAGATAACTGCAGTCGTTGATCATAGCAATTAGCAATAATTGCAAATAATATACCAACTTATAAAACTGCAGTTTGCCAAAAAGCTGAGTAGCTTCAATGGCATGTGAAATGTATTTAAATAAGGAGCTACCTGTGTTAAGTGCAGTTTTGTTAATCTCTGTTCTATAATTATAGCTGAGTAAAGCTGTTAAATCATTGTCTGGTTAATGAGCTGGTGTGTAACATCTGGTTAGAGTAATTCAATAAAGTACGATTAACCAGTTTCCTATGGCATTAATATTTTTTCCTTCAGTAAGAAAGAACCAAGTGCCTTTGATTATTTTACAGCTCAAAAGTTGCTTTGGGATATGTTAGCAAAATCATTCTGTTAACTGCAAAAATAAAGACACAGGAGTTTTGGTTTTTACTCAGTTTTGTAATTTTTTCCAAGTTATATTTTGTGTCTCACCACTTTGAAAATTGTATCCCTTTTTGGAATTCTAAATGTTTCTGATTCCTGCTGGATCTATTATGTTAGACAATCTGTCTTTCTGGGTTGTGTAATTCCTTTCTTGGTTCTTAAAAAGGGTTTGGGTTTGTAAGCTTTCAGCAGTTAGTAGTTGAGCAGGAGTTAGTAATTGAGTAAGAACACTTCTGTCTGCATTAGTGATGAAGGGTTGGTAATGTTTTCCTTCACTGACAGAGAAGGAACAACATAATTGTTCATACTGGGCTGCTGTTACTTAACTTTTTAGTTTCTCCAGTGGGATTCCTTCTCACACATTCTGCTCATAATTCCCGTTCTCAGTGGAATGGCTTGCCAAGTTTGGCCTAGGTTGTAGAAATACAAACTGCACCACTTCATTCTGGTTCATTCTCCTGCTGCCTTAGTCCTGTGAGAGTTCATGAGCAGCTGTTCCTGAATATGGGAGAGCTGGAGAGGCAGGAAATTATTTAAAGAGACAGATGTGCTGTCCTTCATGAAAGAAAACGTCTTTCACTCTTCCTAAAACCAGCAGTGTTCCAGTACATTATGTGGGACCAGGAACATAAAATCTGTCTTGTCAGTAGGTATTGGAGGTCTTTATGTAACCTTCAACAAGCCATTTCTGTTCAGTGTGCCTCTACTTAGCCTGTCTTTTCATAATGTAAAGTTTTCAGAGCAAGCTTTCTTCTTAGCAAACATCCACACTTCTCTTGGGACTTACAGTCTTATTTATGACTTACAGTCATATGTAATGACTCATTGTAACATTTCTGCACAGCAGAGCAGTGCAGCAGTTTAATACCCAGGACTGATAAGGGAGAAGCAATGAGTCAGGATTCCTTGCCATCTTAAGTTCTCCAAAACAGCTAGTCCTGCAAGTTTCCTCTTTCCCTTTGTCACTCTTGGCACACCTACTTCTGGCTGTGAGCCTGTCTTCATCTGTTGTGTGTATTTATCTTTCTTCCATCTACATCTGTTTCAGTTTAATGTGGGATGCATAGAGAAATAAATTAGCCTTGCCCTCCTCAGATAATCGTGCAGTTGTTAACAGTTCGTTTGCTAGAGCCTCTCTCTTTCAGAAACATTGCTCTATTGCTCCCAAGCTTTCCAATTATATTGGTTGAATTATTTTTTAGGGAAAGTTAAAAGATTTAAACAATGTGAAATTAAGAAGTAGCTAGAATAAAAAAAGATTCTTAAAAGTTGTGCTTAGAACAACTATTACAAGGCTGGACAAAAAGAACAACATAAAGTTGTAGTGGCTGTACTTACTTTTGTCTGTTACAGAAGTAAGCTTGTACACTGAAATAATCTCGTTTAAGAGTACTGCTAATGAAGGGCAGTTCTCTGACATTTCAGTAGAAGGAAATATGCTGTTATGCTAGAAAATGTTTCATTGCAAAGCTTTTAGACTTCTGATTGGATAGCTGATTTATGAAAATACTGCTTAGGAGAAGATAGTCCTAACTTGTGCTGCTTTGAATGGGTCCATGAAGTGAGAAGTGTGTGTCTGTAGGGGTGCTTTGGTTACTTGGATTTATAATCCTTGTGCTCAAATTTATGGAATGATCTAGTGACTCTGTTTTATATGTAGCATCCTGCTGAACTAATTGCAACATTGATCTAATCACACCCTCATGGTTCAAGAAGTTCTGGAGACATTTCTAACGATCCTTTCACTGCTGTTTCTTCACAGTTGAAGGAAATTCTCCTTTTTCTTCCAATGTTTTTTTGCTCTGCTTCCTTGGCCAAGAAAGGTAAAGCCAACCAAAGTCTCTCTGCTTTTACTGCTGATTGGCACCCATTCGTGGTGCTATGTTGAGATGTGCTATGTGGAGAAACTGTTTGGTTTAGATACATACCAATGTCCGCATTATCTCTGTAGTGTTTTCATCTGTAGATGAAACAGGAAATTGTTAGCCCTGGATAAACAAATCTGTGTAAGCATAAGTTAAACTATCTGATATTCTGTAGTAGTGAGATAATGTGCAGGATATTGTAAAAGTCCAGCATTTATGCATGTAATTGTGATGGTGTGTCAAATGAAAAACCTTTTATTGTAAAATACGGTTTCTACTGAATGTTGCTGATGGGTCCTTTAAATCTTTTTGGGGAGATTTCTTTGTTTTCATTATGACAGAGACAGCCAGAAGCGATCCAGGCTTGTTTGTTTGTTTCACTATTTATAGTCTCAATCAATTGTATGTACAGGGCCAGGTATGTGGATCAGTATACTCTTTGTTTCTGTGTGTCAGATTTAACTATTCTCAGTCACTATTTCCATTTCCCAGGTCTTGCACTATTTTGCAGGGCCATTTCACATTCATCAAAATTTAGCCAGAGTCCCACACAAGGTGGCAGATACACGATCTCTAGCTCTTATGGAAGTATTTCTGGTCCTAGTGACAGCATTGTTAAGAGGTTATGAAAGTCTCTGAAAAATGTAACTGTTGCATTGCTTTCAAGAACAGAGCTGTTGCTTTCTGATGACATTCTGAAGAAACTGTGTGAAATTAGTTGGTGATCTCATTGCTGAGCTCTAGCTGAAAGGAACACGTGTCAGCATTGCAAAAGCACCTCCACAACTGCAGTTCCTGTCAGCAAGAGAAATGACTGTGGGCAGCACAGACACTTGTGCCTTTTGGCTCTAACAGAGGTGAAGTCTGAGTAGGCAGAGGACAATGGTGGTAACTGTGGTACAGCTATTAGGAAGCTATTTTCATTTTGATGTTTATAAAAATGTCACCTTTACGGTCACAAAAAAGGTTTTGTTCCTTTCTCCCTTCCCCAGATGTTTGTATGTATTTTTTCCAGAAATACTGCTTTTGTTACTGCAGTTTCCCAGTTGAATAAGGAAGACTGACCTTTTATTTGTATTTTCACATCTCAAGGTAGCACAATTGATGTGTTTAAGTTGCAGTGCATGTTTTATACGCCCTGGTATTCTTGTTGTATCATCACATTGTGAAAAACTGTATACATAATATAACATATATGTGTGTGTGTATATTTATGTAGTTTGTTTTATTTCTTCCATTTCACTTAAAAAGTAACTGAAGTTATAGCAAGAATTTCACAGCAAGGGTGGGGAAGTTCAGTTTCTTCCCCCAGGGGTATAAGAAGCATTAATAGACTGGGGAGCTACAGATTGTAGAGATAATGTCAGTTCTTAATAGGAGGTGCTTTCTGAAGGCCCATTTTTTCCCTGAGCAGCTTTTAGCCCTGAACGTTTTAGCTTGACTTTAATGACAGCTGATATAGAAGTCTCCTGCAGCCATCCTCGGAAAAGTGAAAAGAAAACAAAATGGGTTGGAGTAGTCTGAAGATGTGCAAGCTAATGAGCACAAATCAGCTGTGCTGATACATTGGGTAAAGCCTAACATAACAAGAACTGAAGGGTGGTATAAGCAATTCTCAGCTTTCACTTTTAGCTGTGTGAAATGACCAGCCTGGTTTGGCTCTTGGCCAAGGAAGATGTTAGGAGGTTCCATTTCATTTTGCATTCCCGTGAATTCAGACCCATTTTATTTCCATGTGTACAATTGACCAGTCCTTTTCTGTGACCTGGAATATTTTGTTCAGGCACACAAAACCAGAGCCAGGTGAATGTGGAATGCCAAATGAGTAGCAATTTTAAGTATCTGCTTAGAGGTAGGGAAATAGTGCTTCAGCAGCAGTTCTGCATTTTTGCAGTGTAGTGGTCTCTTACTGGCAAATGAATAAAATTAGTATTATTGTTCTTTGATTGTGCAGCATGTTTCAGAATAGTAATTTGTGGCTAAATGTGGCTAAGTAGCTCCTTCCAATTCTGTTAAATACTGCCTTACTCCCTTTATTCCTTGTGGCTTTAATTTGCCAGATATTAATTTTTATTACAATAAAACGGGTTAAAAATTGGGCCATACATCCAGATATTCTGAAGAATTCAGCTTTCTGATGAAGATTTTAGTGAAATTCTCTTGAAATTATGGTGTTACCCAGGTTGTCACCCTGTGCCAATTAACATTTTTCTTTCTAAATTTAGTACAACGATACATATTTACATTATTTTAGAATCTGCTCATACGTTTTTGACTCAGTACAGAAAGAGGAGACCAGAGAGAAGAAGAGTACATTGTGTGTTTTTGCAAAGAGATTGATAGCAGTAGCTGTAAAAATCTTTCCTAGTATGGCCACAGCAGTATCCAGAGACTCTTCAGCAGTACTATTATTTATTCAGTGTTTGTCTACAGAGGAGGTCAGTGTGAAGCAAGGTAGATGGGAATTTCCAAATGCACATTGCTTTTGTGGTGATTCTCTTTCTTGTTTGAAGATGCAATTTCATCCTGTTCTTTTTTTCCTTCTGAAACGATTTTTCTGTTCATCAGTCCAACAGCATTTGAGATTAAATAGGATTGAGTAAATTTAGTATCCTGATGATCCATTCTGCTTTCTGCTGGGAGTCCTGGGAGTTTGTTTTTTCCATCCTTTGTTTCTCCCAATAATGACCATGGCAGGACTGGTTCATATTTTTCAAACAGACTAGACTGTTACAACACATTTCCATGGACTGGTTTGGGGTGTTTTGCAATGAAAAGCCATGCTGTCTTTGACAAAGTATAACAAGTTTCTTACCTGATAATATGATTTATGCAAGCAGCACCAGTTCTGGCTTTGCCCGGGTTCACCCTCCAAAACAAAAGGCAGAGTTCAAGCATTAAAAAGGGTTTGCATTTAAAGTGACAAGGCTGAAATGACAGTGATTTTGTAATCATGGAAGTGATGAACCCAGAATATTTGGTAAGGTATCAACAGGCAAGACTACTAACTTAGTATGAGAAATGGTCCAATTTAATCCCATTTAGATGTCACTCGGTCTTGCATTTATCCATAAACATGTCTCAGCAGATGATAGTAAATCAGTATGATAGTGAAATATTTCTGCCTCCGGGCTTTTTATCTGGTACCTGGAATTTCCCTTCTCAGATGTTTTCCTCTTAAGTCTGCCTTGGGTATTGAGTAATTGCTTCCCATGTTTAGTCATATCCTAAAGTGCTGTTATGCTTTTCTTTTTTTTTCCCCAGAATTTTCAATCCCTTTTGAGAATTCTTAGCTCTGCAATCACTAAGAACCTGTAGCACTTACGTTGAACTTCACTTCTGTATCCCTTTCCAATGTTAAGGTATGCTCTACTGCAAATGGCATGTGAGTTGACATCTACAACCATATAATATCTCAAGTTGGAAGAGACTCATAAGGGTCATCAAGTCCAATTTCCTGCTCCTTACAGGACTACCTAAAAGTAAACTATATGACTAAGAGCACCATCTAGATGCTCCTTGAACTCTGACAGGCTTGCTGCTATGACTGACCACCCTCCCAGTATAGAACCTTTTCCTAATGTCCTGTCTGAACTTCCCCTGACTACACTTCATTCCATTTCTTTGTGTCCTGTTGCTGGTCACCAGAGAGAGATCAACCCCCACCCCGCTGTCCCCCACTGCCCTCATTTGTATGCTTGGGGTCAGTTTGTCCAAATGCATTTGTGCTAGTTCAACGTTGTGTCTGTATTGCTTATTGTAAATAACTGTTGCATCTTTTTACTGATTTGTAAAGAAATGAGCCTGTTACAAACACTGCCCATTTCCCAATAATAATGTCTTTGTCTATAGCACATTCAAGAGTAATAAGAATCACAAAGTCAGACTCAGATTGTGAGTTTGGGGGCAGCAGGCAGTTGGACTAGGATCAGGCCTGTGTTGTTGTCATACATCAGAGAATCCTCTACACAAGTAAATGATGTTACAAAAGGCTCTGTCCCTACTTTAGGAAACAGGCAATACACAAGAATCCACTGCACAATCAATTCTCTGTATCTCTTGCATGCAAACAGCAATGAAAATCTTCTACTGCTTAGTGTGTGATTAGTATCCTGTGTCTGTGAAGAGCTGAGTTCGTATAATGGCAGGGCTCAACTTCTGTTAGAAATTCAAGTCAATCACAAGATACAAATCCAAGGAAAACCAGGCCTCGTTGAGCCCAGTTCACAGATCTGCTTGTCGTCTAAACTCTTTCAGCATGTCTGGAGCCTGTTTTTTGCAGGCAGATTTGAACAACTATAGAGCAATGTGTTGTTTTCAATACTGATTTGTAGTCAGTTAATTGTTAAAACCTGTTATGAACGTTGGAAAAATCAGAGGAGATGGAGAAGACTGTTACAGAGAATCACAGAAGTGTTTTTCTCTGGAGAAGAGGAGTGACATTCTCTCAAGTCATCTTTCTGATTTGAAGAGGAAAAAAAATCAATGCAAGTACAGGCTTTCCTTAAGTAGGTCTTGCCCAATAGCTGCTGGTCTGGATGATGACCGTAAGCAGAATAAGATCGCAGGTAGACTCGGGCTTCCTCAATGAACATGTATTCCCAGTACTCTGGATGCAGTGCAAACAATATCCTGGGAACATGGAGTGCATAGAACAAGGTTTATAAGAAAAATCTTGGTGTTGAGCTGTGCAGAAGAAGCAAGTGCGCTGTAATGAACTGATCGGCGTAGAAGATTTTACACGTGAAGCAAGGTAATGGCTGGATTCCTTCAGTTAAGAAAAGCCTTTCAGTTCTAGACTTTTACAGTGGATTTTTAAAGGTGACCTCTAAGCCCATTCTCTTCATGCCACATTCCTGCTCTTAGGCATTTATGTTCTTTCCAGGAACTGTGCTGAGTCTGGAAGAACCTTTGTATCTAAGGGTTGGTATTAGGCACTGCACAGGTCCTTATGTGTGTTAGCTGCAACATACTGCTGTTTTTCTAGCTTGTAGTTTATATACTGATTTGGCTGTTGCCTGATTCTAGCAAAAATTTGCTGCTTTTTAGTGAAAAATAAGTAAACTGAGAGAAGTTTCCACTTCAGTCTTAGCCTTCTTGCAGCCGTTTAAATCTGGCTACTGGCTGTTGGGAAATCACAGGCTACACGTCTTGAAACTGCAGAGGCAATGAGTTTCTTTCCAGCGATTCCCAAGTGCAAATCACTATAATCAGTTCTTGTTTTTCCAAGTAAACAAGCAACTTTCAAACCTGGTATAAATCTTACTCTTCCTGCATTTGACATCCTGAAGCAAACATACTGTTCCTTAACTTTCACTTTGTTACCTTTTTATCTTGTATTCATTTTCTTCTACATTATAAGTTACATTTATTTCCCTTTGTCTTTTTCCCAATGGAGTAAACATCCTGTGGGATGGGAGCATATGACTGAATTTTTTTTCCTCTGGGAAGGGAGGAAGGAGTTACAGCTTTTTTCTGTCTGAAGAAAAAAAAAAAAAAAGTTAACCCCCAAGGAAATACATTATAATTTAAAAGGTCTTCCAGTCTGAGGTTAGAGATTGGGACTTCAGATGTGCTTGCTGTGGATTTGCTCTTTTGCACTGTTCCTCTCACATTTCCAATCAAGGCAGAAAAGGTGTGTGGATGCACTTTAAATTTGGAACTTTCTGTCCACCAGCAGAAAAATGAGAGAGATAAAGTGCTTCTTAATATCATTTCAATCCTTGTCTTGCAGTCTGACACAAACAAAACTTTCCTGATTCTTCACAATAAATGACTTATCCAAGAAAAACTTCTAGGGAGAGTTCATATTTAAAAAGTACACTGAAGAGGGAAACTGTCCCGAACTGCTAGGGAACACCATTCCAGAAGGAATCGCCTTTTCTGCTGTTGGAATTTTGCAAAGGAATTGCTTTCTCTGCTGCCAGTCATTGGATTTGCCTTTTCCACTGTTCCCTGCAGACTCTTCAGATGTTTACTGTCACATTTAAGAATCTGTTTTTTTTGGAATCACAGGATCCACTGCTTATCTAGCTCTGCATTTCTCCATGGCACTCTCAACAGATTGTCTGTGGCTCAAGACCAGTACTGATGGCTGTTAATCTTTCTAGCATGTTTGGCAGAAAGAGTTCTCAGATACATGCTTTGGAGATAATCTTCACTAGTAGATCATTTTAATCAAGGGATCAGCAAATGAAATGTGAAGCAAATGACAGAACCGCTTTGTTCACTCCAATTTTAGACTGCCAAAGGCTGCCTTTTCATATGTCAGTAAGGAAGCATTACCACAGAATTAGAGATCCAATTAAATGAATAGGAACTGGCCTAACACATGTTAGAGGAGTTATTTTGTGTAATTGTTGAGCTTTTTCAGAACAACACTATTCATGTCAAAACTGAGCATTTCTGCCCACATAGCCTCCTTCTAAGAGAAGATTGAATGTCTGCTATTCTTTTGAAGCTGCAGTTTCTAATAGTGCCTTCACTGGCTCAGGGACAGACTTTGTTTCTTAACTTCTTTTGATTTCTTTTTAAAAGTCTGTACCTTTTCCTCCTCTATTCCCTTGAAAGAAACCAGAAAACTTGATTAAGAAGGAAAAGAATAAGATAGACAAGATTTTAAGATGTTGCTGAAGTAAATTAGGGTTTGCACCAAAGCAGGGCTGTTAAGTTTTGCTTGGAGGGTAAGTCTGGGGCACGTACCTTTAGCACAAGGAGACTCCTAGTGGTTTTGAAGAGGGACTTGGATACCTGTTTGTGGCCAGGGTTTGCACATTTGCTTATGCTACTCTGTGGGATTGAGGCTGTGGCCCTTTGAATCATTTGAAAAATGCTTATAAAAAAACATCTTGACAGAGGTTTTTAAAAACAAATATGGAGTTTTGTTTAAAGAGCATTGTTAAACCACCTGATTTTGCTTTAAAAAAAAATAAAATAAACAGATGGTGTGGGCAAACTGCAATTTTAAGCATTGCTATATTCATTTCTTCATTTTTAAACTGCTGCTTCTCCTTTGTACTTGGGAAAAATCTTGAAGTACCTCTGCTTATAATAAACCTTGTTCTATAATGTTTCCTCTGCCAGTTAGCTGGGATTAATTATGTCAGAGTGCATCTCACTGGGATGAAGAACCTCGTCTCTGGTTCTGAATGTAGATAATCATCTTACTCCCACGCCTGTCATCTCTGTCATCTATTCCCTGCCTTCATTACCTGTTCTTTATGCAACATCTTTTTCCTGAAGAACTCAAAACGCTGTGCCATAAGAAAGCACAAGGAATTGAGAAGTTAGGGGTTACACTGGCTGCTGTGGAGTGAACTGGTAAAAACACAAACCTGGAACCATAGTAGTTTGATTTGCTATCCCTTTCACTTCTGATAACTATTTTTTATGGCTTAGAAGGTAGTTCTGCCACTTGTACCTGTCTGTGGTGAAGACCTATTTTTCAGTAGCATGATACAGATTGGTTTTACAGGACTTTGGTGAATGAAATGGTTACACGAGGTGCTTGCTAATAGAGATTTTTAGCCACGTTTGTGTGCATGATTAGAGCAGTACATTTTGAGAGTAGGTGGAATATTAACAATATTCCATACTGTAGGAATTAATGCAGTATTCATTTTTTTAACAGGTGAAAATGATCTGTGTGAGTGTTGCACTGGAAGGTGTTATAGCTATGGGGAAAAAAAAGGATAAAATAAGGTGTACTGTGTAGCTACGTGTCTGATACAAGTTCTTGGCAAGAGGAAGACGGTCATATGCCTCTACTAGATCTGTTAGCTTATGCACAAAATCAATTACAAGTATAGCAACCTGTCTGCATTCTGTAAATGTGGTGTCAACAGCAGCCAGCGTCACCTGCACAGTCCTCTCAGCCATGATGTGGTCTTTGCATTTTCTGGTGCTTTGAATTGTATCCCAGCTAACCCCACAGTACGCTGGTTTCCACAGCTCCAGAAGGGTAGTGGGAGGCAGGACAAGACAGTACTTGATGAGAGACTTCAGTTGAGTTGCCTGCTCTCTTTGATTCTCTGTCTGCTGGTGTGTGGTACAAACAAACAGATGCACAGACTAGAAATACCAGGAGCATCTGCCAGCAGGGCCTTGGGCTTGGAGCATACCTTTGTGATTGGAATACTCAGGCTACTGTGTGACAAATGTCTGAAACTCTTTTGGGACTGAGGAGGAGTAAGGGCAATAAATGCTGCCAGCTTTAGTGAAACTTTTATTTTTTCTTTTCTCTTGCTTTATGAGAAACACCTCATGGGCTGCTGTAAAACCATGCTAAGCTGTGACTGACACTCATCTTTTCAGTCCACAGCAAAGTCACTGGTGGAGAATGCAGAATACAGACATGTTCTAGGGGAAAGGACAGTTCTCTCTGAAGGAAACTTTGGAGAGAGGCCAGGGAAAACAAACTCTATCACAAGAACATGAGTAAGGAGAGGAATGACTTGCATAAGAGATAAAGGGAAAGAAAGCAAACAGTCTGCGAAGAGATTAATGCACCGCTTCTGCTTTTTGTGCTGTTTTTTGCAATGTCCGACTTTGCTGCAGTCCGTCATAACCAGCCGTGTTGTTAATTGGAGGGGGCAGCCAGATGGGTCATTTGCAATTCAGCAGCATGTGTGCAGCCATTGCAACATTGTGCTCACTCTGGGTGTGCTGGGGACAGGGCAGGGGGAGCAGGTGAAATTGTATTTCCCCAGCAAAGCATTAACCTCTATAGAAAAAGCGGTGCAGTGGGAGGAGTGGGAGCAGCTGAAGCAGCCTTTGGCTTAGAGGTCAGAGCATAGTTTCCCTTTTTTTCCCCTTCCAGAAATATGGAAATTCTGCCCCTGACTAGCTTTTGCACAGCTCAGGGGGAAGCAGGCATCAGTAGACAGCTTTCTAGCCTGACTGTTCAGGCATCCATCAAAAATCAGATCTTCTGTGTGTCCCATTGAGAGCAGGAGCTTCACCTTGAATCTGTCCCCTTGCAGAAGGCCCCAAGTACTGTAATCCTAGGTACTTCCATAGTAGCTGTAAGAAGTGCATCCCCATCCACCCAGGAAATGATGTTCCAGTGTGTTTTGTTTTATTTTGTTTTGTTTGAGAGATGCCAATGAACTGAAAAAACAGCACTTGCTTTAGTACTGTTGACCTGCAGTGGCCTTGCTCCCATCACCTAGGGTCTCCCTGAGACTGTGACTTTGATTTATTCACGTGCTGATATAAGTGAGAAATGCAGAGGCTTAAAACCCTGTACAGCTAGATTTCACAGTCTCCTGTTATTTTTCCCAGCTTTTAAATGGTTGTTGGTAGTTACGTACCCCAGGGGTTCTACTGGCTTTGGAATTTTTTGTCAAGCACAATGATAATTTTGTAACAAAAATAATCCCTTTCCTGTGGAGGAAGCTGTTTTTTTACAGAAAGATTGCTGAAATAATTAAATAAACAGACATTTTGTCAGGTGCAAACCTTTTGAAAATCCAGTGATTTAAAACCATCTTTTTTTCACAGTGTGGCCCATGTAAAGGAACAGCTGAAGAGAGAAAGCTGTCCCTTCAGAATGTCATAGTACCTGTGTGCTTGCCCAAGCTTTAATCTTCACATCTCAAGCCAAGCCCTCAGCCTGAGCAGCTCTGCTGGGCTTTTCGTTCATGAGGTGTTCTCTAAGGTGTTTAGGGGCTAGGAGTTCTTCTGGGAAGTAGGCAGTAGGCAGAGTTAGATACCCATAACCATCTAACTGGGTAGCTGTGTCCTTACAAGTTAGGTTTCCTGAGGATGGAACTGTCTGGAGCTGTTCTGCGTGAGTAGGAGAGGAAAGGACAATAACTGCTCCTGTTGTGAGCTATGGATGAGGAGAAGGTGGCTCTGATGAGGAACAGTGTGGTGGCTTTCAGTGGGCCTCTGCTGGAGTCCCAAAGGGCTGTGGAGAAGTCCTCTAGCCCACCATCAGTAAAGGTGAATGTGCTAGTAATTTGAGAGGCACTTCTGGGCTGGAGCAATGCTCTAGGAGGTGATGCTGGTGAAAAGCTGGGCCAAACCAACCGAGAATGCAGGTTTCACCATCATCAAACTGTGAGATGCGGGAAAGTCCTTGAGGAATGTTTGTTTAATGGGTGTTTGTGCTGGCAGATGAGTAATCCTTCATAGCCACAGGCATTGAAAGAATGGATGTTTGCCAGTGTCTTGTGAGTTGCATATATAAATACGCATTGATGTATATACTGATGCTGCATTTTCTTGCCTCTGATAAAAGCCTTTACATAAACAGGCTTTTGACTGAATAAAATTACTTTCAACCCCTGAAGTCACCTAAATTATATCAGAATAAGGGGCAGTTTACCAACTCCTCCATGGGTCTTTTTACCAGCACATAGCCTAAAAACATAGCTGTATCCCCCCACAGGATGAACACCTGTGCTGCTATGGAGGTGTGGTGGTGGGTGGGAGAGCTTGAGGTTACACCACACCTCCAGGTCATGGACAAACAAACTCAGCTGGTGTCCTTCGGTGCAGATTTCTTAGGGAGGTGGGAAATATTTCGTGTTTTGTTCTGCTCCTCCAGGGTGTCAAGGGGAAGCTTTATGTCTCACAAGAAGTTCCCTGAAGGTGCCCCCTGCAATACAAAGCCTTCCTCTTGCTTATATCTAGCAGTTGCTGAGAAATATGTGATCGTCTTGCTCCAGTTTGCCATGGCACAGCTTTTCTTTGACTGCCTCTGGACCATCCTGCTGGCTTTGCTTTTCTTGATCAAGTTGTGAAAGTCACAATGGCATCTACAAAAAACAGAAAGGTTTACTGGAACTGAAAGCAACAGTACCGGGTACAGCTACTGCACCCAAGCCAGAAGACTAAAGGTGCAGAAAGTTCTGGCGTTGCAAGTGAAGAATGACATACTGCTTACTCTCCAGCAGGAAAGGGTCAAGCAAACAAAGAACAGCCCAAAGTGTATGAGCCAAAGCACATCTATAAAAAGAACAATTCCCTTTAACTCTTGGGATGATGCCCAAACCACAGAAATGTTTGCTTAGGGGTGATTTTTTAAAAAACAAATTAATTTCTTGATTATTAGCCTTCCAGTGTCCCTTTACATACCTCTGCATGGGAAAGGGATGAATGGTGGATACAATCACAGAGCTTTGTCCTGCATTAGCTTTGCATATGATGTTTATATGGCTTCCTTTGCAGTGTGTTAACAGCACCTGTGGTTTACTTTTCATTGCAACACCTCTATGTGATGTGGAAGTGCACTTAATAATGGTCTTATAGTAGAGGGAGGATGGTAGGGTGCATGCAGGGAGCTTAGGTGCTGAGATGCTTTTAGCCATTGTCTTAGAAGTAACCTCTAAAAAAAGGTGACCTTAAGAAGACAGGTATTGTTAAAGCACATAGTAGAAAGAAATAGATACTTGTGAGTCCTCTGCCAGGAGAGAAATCACTATAGAGCTGTTCCATCAGCCTTCAGCTTTCACCTCCTTACACCTCTGTTAGACCCTTGCTGTAAGATGGGCGATTATCCCTCTTTTCCACTGAGACCCTGGCAGGGTTCAGGCTTTCCCGTGTATGTCAATTTTTCACAGAATAAACACTAGCTCGGGGACATTAACATCATCTTCATTGTTCAGTGCTGAGCCCATTGGCTGCAGCAGAGGAACTCTAAAATAGGAAGCAAGCTTAAAGTAGGATATGTGGCACAAATGCTGTCCAAGGCAGCACTGCAGACGCTCTGGATCAGGATGCTCAGGCTCGTCACTAGGCACTTGTTTTGCTATTTAGAAACACAGAGATATCATTGAATCTTCTGCACCCAGCAAAGGGAATGTTTTTTAGGAAAATCCTATTAATAGCCACAAGCTATGTTGTGTTAAGACTCCTGAAGTGTTTCGTGCAAGACAGACCCTTACGCAGGCCCCAGGGCCAGAAATTATATTTTTCCCTTGAGCGGCGTTGCCTAGTGAAAGCTCAGGTCCAAAAAATGCATCCCAGCAGACTCACAGGAAAGTGTTCAATTTTTTTTCACAGGCCAAGAATGCCTGGAAATACTCATGAAGGCCAGTAAAACCTGATTGCCCCTATCAGCCTTAGTGCAAAGCAGCTCTCTGGAAGAGGGTTGATTCTTCCACATCCTGTGCCCGGGCTGGGCTCCCTGCCCT
>VZRU01010386.1:47743-65994 GCA_013398155.1 Pedionomus torquatus
ACAGGATGGAGGTTCATTAGGCATTAGCTCATGTTTTCAGCTCAGAAGAAGAAATACCATAGAAAAAAAAAAAAGAACTGCTTCCTTGGTCTCTTAACTAGTCACAGTTAAATCAGGCACATTAAATTCCTGGCGTCCCCCTTTGCCATCCCAGTTTCTGAAAGAAAGCTGTCTATAGAGGGAAGGGTAGTAATACTCGACAGTTAATTGCCTTGGTAGACATTGTGCCTTCCAGCCACAGAGATGAAACCTTCCCAGTCCCCAGATGCTCAAGATTTCAAATTAAAAACAAAACAAAACAAAACAAAAAAACAACAACCACCCCTCAAAGGACAAAGGTGGCCAGTTTTGTATGTGTACCAATCCCACCATCCACAGACTTGGAAGATTTCACAGAATTCATCCAAACAGCAGTTATAAGCACATAGCTCGACACAGGTAGAAGAAAAACTTCTTATCGGGTCCTTTAAAGACTAAAAACTAGATTTTGTAAACACTGCAATTTTAGTCCAGCATTTTTATGCGTTTGGAAAATAAATCATGCTTTAAATTTGATAGCTGTGACATCATGTCCTTGAGAAAAGCCAATAGCCAAGGACTGCCACTTTAGCTTGCCACTTAAGCTGTGTGCAGGAACTACACGGAAAGTTTAGAAGCAGTTGCAGACAAATTAACTCCCATTCAAACAGAAGGACCATACGCGGCTCCTGTGTCCCAGGAGTGCAGTGCCTGGCTGGGACAGAAATGTGCTGGAATCAGCAATTACTGTTTTATCTTGTGTCAAATTGAGCAAAGACGGTAAACTAATAATGCACAGATTTAGGAGGCTGATTTTAGGTTTTTTTAGCCACTGAGGCCACACCTTCTGCTTGTGTGATCTGTATTGCAAGGTAAAATACTGCTTCATGACTACAGAACTAAGACAACATTTTTTACCTTGAAAAAGTGGTAATTTCACTATATAAAGTATGTATTTGAGAAGACACAGTTTATAAACACACCTGGCCCTTTAACCAGGACACCAAAGTCCATGAGATAGTGGGTTTTCTCTGTAAGTTCAGAGTAATCCTACATTTTGCCACAAAATAGTTTGAAAAATGTCTCAGAAGGATTTTGTGATGCTTTTCACCATTCCCAAGAAGGGGCAGAAAGGAGCAGCAGACATCAACTCCCTTGGGATATGTCTAATACATCCTTGAGAATAATTACACAACTAGGAAATTAGTGTGATTTCATTACACATACATGCAGATGTGGTAAAAACACCTACAGCCTACGGTGAGAAAGTTAGTATATCCGAAATCACACACCAGTCCTCAAGGAATTTAGATCTAAACAACTGAACTACTGTTCCAGCAGGGAAGTATGGAAAAGTATGAATTGCCCCTTACAAGTACTACTTTGTTGGACCAAAAGTATTTCATGGGAGATAATGGGAGTCCGAGGGCTGCTGTCACTTGTCAACCTCTGTGTTGTTGTCCTCGATCAGACTGCAGCTGCAGTTCCAGACCTCCAAAACTGAGACCTGCAGTGCCTTAGCACTAGAAAATGCTTTCACACATAAAATTTAGTTTTGAATTTACTCAGTGTCCCTGGTCTCCGGGGTTTAGTCTCCCATCTGGTGTGCTATGGAAATAGAAGTGATCCTTCAGAGTTTTGCTAATCCTCCAGCTCTAGTTCGGTGCATAGCCATCACACGGCACTGTTACAGTTGGTTTTTTTTCATGGGGCTTTCACGCTGATTTTGTCTATATGTCTTTAAATACATTGCTCAATCAAATACAGAGTTCTGGGCAATGTGAGAGATGGATTTTCATCCAGTATCAGATTGTGTTCCTGGATGGCACCTTTAACATGTGGACACATGGAGCCAGCCTAAAAGACACCATCTTTGTTACCAAGGGCATTCATACAGTGGAATCCCCCTCCAGCATGATGCTGGTAGTACTAAGCTACCAAAATAGCAAAGGCATTTTTGTCCTGCCTACCACTCAAAAATCTTCACGTGTGCTAAAAGGTTTTCTGTTGTTAACATGTGTTACCACAATGCTGGAAGAAAATAGGTCTTTCTGTGATTCTGTGTCTTGTGGCCTGGTATGCACTCTAAATATGGTTAGAAAGCTGAGCACACACGGCTATTTTAAATCGTTTAAGATGCAGTCATCTCTGTATGTTGAATTGATTAGTGGGTGTTGTAACAATGCAGTCAAATGTCAAAACCCAGCAGTAGCATTTTCACTTTTAAATTGGGTTTGCAAAGTGCTCACTACATTTCTGCCTGATCAGTAATATATTAGCTTTACTTCCTCTGGTTGTATAGCAATAAAATGTGCAAATATCATTCTTGCAAACTGGTTAAAATTTTAAAATATTGGAGAAGGTAACAGTAAAAAACAGGGAATTATTTTTATTTCAAAGTGAGGAAGAAAAACCGACCAAGCACCAGACAAACAGGCAAAATATGGTCTTTCATGGAGTCTGGAGAAACAAGTTTTTATATAGATTGCAATCAAACCACTTCAAAAGCTAACCCAGTTCTTGTCACTCTCATTAAACTACAGAACAAAGAGCTTGTTATACCAAAAGTGTTGAAAAAGCCCAGGGAAAAAACAATACTGAATGAAGAAAAAGAGAAGCATAAAGATCATAGAGGAGTCTTCAATAAGAAATAAACTTCAGGAACATACCAACAGCCCCAAATTTAAATTCTACATAAATTCAAATTTAAAACTTGAATTTATTTATTATCTATTTTTGAAATTAAATTATTTAAATTAAAATTCTAAATAGCAGAATAGCTGCTTATTACAGAAGTAAATGTGAAACAGTGTCACTGGTGATTTGTATATAAAATAAAGTTGCAGTAACCAAGTGTAATGCACTCTTGAAACCCAGAGCATTTCCAGTTTCATGATGCAGTTCAGAACAAGTCTCTGGAGCCACCTCCAAAGCCAGTCAAGGGAGCTTGATAGTCTTCAAAAATAGACTGAACTTTTTAAAATCTGGAAAAAAACAAAAAAAAATTAGAATCATGGAATCATAGAATGATTTGGATTGGAAAAGACCTTAATTATCATCAAGTTCCAACCTCCCTGCCATGAGCACCTCTCACTAGATCAGCCTGGTCTTGAACACCTCCAGGGATTGGGCATCCACAACTTCTCTGGGCAACCTATGTCAGTGTCTCACCACCCTAACACTAAATAATTTCTTCCTAATATCTAATCTCGATCTACACTTTTTCAGTTTAAAATTGTTAACCCTCATGCCATCACTACACTCACTGATGAAGAATCCCTCCAAATTTCTCCCATAGGCCCCCTTTAGGTACTGGAAAGCTGCTATAAGATCTCCTCAGTTCTGCTGACGGGTACCATAAAAAGATGGTAAATGTAAAAAGAAGGTAAAAAAGGTTTAAAAAAACAATGGTGAAAACTTGAACCTCCAGTCCACAGGCTGACTCCTGGGGTATATTACTTTTGAGGTCCTTACTGGACTTCAGCTGCTGCTTCTAGATCATGCTGTGTAGTGTTTTGGCTACTGGTGAGCTGGAAATGGTCAGTATCTTTCTGTGGTACTTATCCATCCCTAAGAGATCCATCAGCTGAAAGACCAAAGAGAGGCATTTGGACAGCTAAATCGTTGCTTGAAAAATCATTGAAAGGGACAGGGCTTGGAAAACTGTTCAACTGATAGAGCCATTGCATGGTCTTCTGTAACTCTGGACAATATGTGAATAAAATTTTTGTGCCCGCTTGAAAAAAAGTAATTGAGTTTATTGCACAAATGATCCATAGTGACACCAGAAAAATGCTTCCATTTAGCAGGATGCTGTAACTGCTGCCTGGGAGAGGAACACTTAAAGGAGCTTTGATCCTCTGATAATCATCTTCCAGATTTTCTCATCCAACGTGAGACAGTTTATACAGTCCAAACCTGTGCTAAATATGATTTCACTAGTCAGGTGTTCAATCTTCTTTTGAAGAGTTGTCAAAAATATTGAAGTTTTATACTAAGAACTATTTGTATTGACAAATAATACATGAGCAGGAAAATATATTGCAGCTATACGTCAACCTCATGATGGACTAATTCAAGCAGAGTGGTAAAACACCCACAGACGGGATATCAGTTATTAGCTTGTCTAATGCTATGGTTACTCATCTTTCTAGAGAGACTCATAAGGGAGATTTACTAGAGATTTAAAAAAAGAAATAATTGTATTTTAGTCTCCAGGCAAATGGTAACAATGAATTATAGACAGTGTTTCTCGGAAGATCAGTATTGTATATTTTCTGCATCTTTTGTTAAATATATTTCTCCTTAGAGTGAAAAGGCTTAATCATAAGGGAATACATGCACCCCCAACAGAAATTTGATTAGCTCCTAGATGGTAATAGAGAACATTATTTTGCATTTCTTCTTACTGAAACTGAGTATTATTTATTAAACTATTATAATAGAAAGGACCAAACCTCACCTCTCTTACTCTGTTAACAGAAAGACAAAATCTGTAGGGAAAAACCGCACATTTAAATCAAATTACTTCAGAGAACAATTGTGTCAGGGAAAAAATACCATCTTTTATGTTAGACAGTGCTTATTTTTGATTAGTAAGTAAACATAGTTATGAAGCCTGCATCAAATCACATTTCCAAAAGCACTTATATAGGCCTCAAGTTAAATACCAGATTTGTCAAATAAAGACATATGGCACCCAGGCCTCAAAATAAACAAGTATTTTATACCAAACAAACCATATTTGACTTTCACTCCTTCTGCAGCTTTAATAAACAATGTTAAATTTTTTCTGTGGTTCTAAATTCACATTCATGAGACTACAGATAATTTTCCTTACTATAAAGATGTCAAGGTGGATTTGTTTCACTCAGTCGCAAGGTTACTTAGATATTTTCTTTTGAAATGAAGTGCAATGAAGAGCACGCTGGGAAGAAGCCTGCATAGAACTGGAACTCTTGCTGGTGGTGCAGCTCAGGAATGTCTGTATCATGTAAAATTGAAAAGCATAAGGCTCCTTATCAACAAGGAAATAGTAACAAAATAGCAAATCTCATAACTTCAGGCATAGAGATAATAGCTTAAGAAAAATATTTCTGTATTCAATCTGCAACTATTTGCTAAATAATTTGCTGATAACCAGCATAAACTAAATCAATGACTTTATTTCCAGTCTCTGTGGACATAAATTCTAGAAAGCTCTGGAAAAATTTGCTCAATGTCAGTTTAGGGAGCAGCCCTGACCAAAACCCAGCAGATTTCCTGCGGCTCTGGCTCTGCAGTGCTTGTAAATTTATGAGCTACACTATCCACAGTCATGTAAGAGGCAGCAGCCACTGCTCCAGAACTGGCCTGCCTTTGCTAGCAGGTTTCCAACCAACATCCAGCAGTGAAAGACTTAATGATCAGCAGTTTGGTCCCAGGAGGGGCATCCTTGCAATGAATCACACTGTGTTTTGGACAGCCTTTCCTGCCTGCAGACAGTCAAGTGATTCGACCACATGTCTTGTGAGGATAGAGGGGGAAATATGCCGAGAAAAGGAAGTCAGTTTTGTTCAGGATAGATTGAAGTCCATGGCTGCTGAACAAAAAGTAACTTCTTGCACTAGAACAAGCTGTTAATATTCCCATCACAAAGTTTTGCCTTAAACCAGAGTGTCAGCAGCCGAACTCACGTGTTGTCTCATGCAAAGAATCAAAACTCACAGCAAAATTCGAAGAAGCTCTTCCAACACACAGAGCTGCTGTCCCTGAATTAGATTTAGAAAAAGAAAATTCTAAATCCTCATTTATTAGAACTGTAGACATCAGGCAAACCTTAAGGCAACCACTGAGTAATCAAGGTAAAGTAAAAAACTTCCTCTCTGCAGAAATAATGGAGATTTAAAGAATAAATAATTGCTGAGGCAGTTGTAATACTCCTTGTGATGACTTTTCAGTGCTCTTTATATTAAAAGGCTAACACATTATCGCCTGATAGCTGTCAGCAGACCAAGCATTCACATAAAATACATGAAGTATTTAATTCACCTTGTGGAGCATCTATGTAGGCTATGAGGTTTCAGCTCCGTAAAGAGCTGAAAAACACCTGTGGTTTCGTATTTCATTGGACTGGCTGAAAGGGAGAGTCAGCAGATCTGCTGTTTAATCTTTGCTTTTTAGCATTGTATTCTGTAAGAATAAAATAAATAAGAATCATAGGGATGGGCCACGCTGCAATGTCGGCAGTGGCTTAGCAGCACCATCAGCACCCAGCTCATTGGCTGAAAACACTCTAGTGCTCCTGGCAGGGTGACATCCCAAAGTGTATATTTAATACAATACATACTTAATGCAATATTTAAGAACTATTCAGTGCCAGTTCAGCAGCAGAGTGCAGTCATGGCATGAGAGCTGTTAACCTAGGTAGAGTGTAAGCTTGGAGGGACGATTCTGGTTTTGCCCTTCCATGGCTTTCCCATGACTTCCCACAACTTCCCACTTCCCAGTGGCTGTGTCCCACCACCATCTCAGCACTGCTGCTATCGCTTCCTGCAGTTGCAGGGGAGGGAGCTGCCTCAGCAATTTGATGCTTACACATTAAATGGCCTTTTCTTTTTTGTTTCCTGACATGAAGACGAAGATTGCCATGCCTGCACCTTTGAAAAGTATTGGATCAACAGTTTGTCTACCAGTAGTGCATCCTGTTATTGTAGTTGTTGTCTGCTTCCATCTTGCACCAGCTGATCCACCGGTCTGTGTTTATTTCAGCAGTGTTATTTCCAGCGCCTGGCAGCACAGCAGATGTTGGCTAACTCAGATAGTTCCCAGCTGATTTTTTCCAGATTTCTAGCTTTGGTCTGTCACTTCAGCTTTTCCCTCCTGCTAACACAAACTGTCTTTCCACTTTTAATTTGATCATATTTTGTTGCCTGGGGACTGGCTCACACTTGTCTTGGGAGTAAACACCGTGACTTGTAGAAAGCACTATGGAGGGCTGAACCAGGGCAGTGCACTGACAAGCGCAATTGTGGTAATGTTGCTAAGTATTTCACAAGAGGGCATGGGCAGCTCTGAGCACCCCACATCAAGGGGGCAAAGTCACTGTGTCTTGGTGGCTGCAAATTGCCTGCCTTCCTGGAAGAAGAACATGGTTTTGTCCCTGCCATCCAAGCTGTGCAGGGTATGGGCTTGCTGGTGCTGGGAGCAGGGAGTGGGAGGTACCCGTGGGAAGCTGATGTATCATTGGAGATACTGCCCAGGCCCAGGCAGGAACAGTTCCTGGTCTTCTACACTTCTTCAGTTCAGCCTCTGAGCTATGCAAAACAAACCCCTTTTAAAAAATAAAGCAAAACAAAACAAAACAATACCCAAACCAACACAACTACCAACAACCTAACACAAAAACCCAACCAGCCAAAAAAAGACAAATCCCCAAACAAATCACAACAGAAAAAGAGCTATTTACTACTTTTCAGATGAGAAAAGAAGCTGCCAAGGTAATGGTAGGCTGGGATGTTCTCCCTCCATTTTTCACTGAAATTCTGAAAACTCCCCAAAGACCCCTCTTTCAGAGGCCACGATAATAATGTGATCACCTTCTGAAAAGAATCTTAAAATACTCACTGTTGCATCTTTAGTGGTTGTGCAAAAAATTGTGTGTACAGGATTTACAGTAAGATGGATTTTCTACATAAAATCCTAATGGAAACAAGGCAAATACCATTTTAATTTCAAATATAAAGGTGAAGGTACTATTATCCTCTAGGAGAAAAGAACTATTCATGAAAGCTACAGAAGCCCAGATGCAGCTTTTAAAGGTCTTCCACAGGAAGAAGCAAAGGGACTTTTATATAAATCTATAAATCTATATATATGTATGTGGAACTTCTTGCATATTTTCTGGAAAAAGGGCAGAATTCAATCTGTGTAGCCCATTGCTTCTAGCAGCTTCTAGCTGGCCAGTGAACTACGAGCACTGGAATACAATGATATTCAAAAGTAAACCAGACTTGAATGGGGAAGGACGGCACAGTTCAGAGGCTTTTTTTCTCAATTTCTTTTTTTTTTGTGAGCATCTGGCAAAGCATTGGAAGAGCAAAGTCTTTGAATAATATAAAAGAGCACTCCAGCCTGAAGATAAGGCTTGCATAGCTTCTGTATCTAAGTAATGATTCTCTCCAGAAACTTGCAAAGAGAACAAACAAAATAAAACAAAAGTAGCAGGGAGGGGAAGGGACCTTGAGAGGTCTCAAAACTAACCTCCTGCTCCAAGGAGGGTCAGATGTACGATAAGTGAGGTTGCTCAGGGCTTTATCTATCCAAGGTTTGCAGATCTCCAGGGGTGGAGATGGCATTACCTCCCTGTGTCCTGTCCATATGGCATTCCTCTCCTCTCCTCTCCTCTCCTCTCCTTCTTCTTTTCATGTCTTTATTGAAATATTATCAAGAAACTTCCAGAAATCTGAAACAAGAGAACAAAAAAGAAATAAGAAAAAAAAAAAGAAGGCAAAATAAATCAGTCCCTTAATTACTTCATTCAGGATATATTGGCAGCCATTGTGGTGGAATTCTGAGAGTTTGTTTCTTTTCAGCAGAATCTACGCAAGCAATCTTGCAAAAAAAAAACAATAAAAAAAAATAATCCATGAGCTCTACCCACAATCAACTAAAGTCAGCTGGTTTTATACTGAATTTGTATATGGTATGGAAGTGGCCCTGAGAAATTTGTGACATTTTGGAAATTTCAGAAATTTCCTTCTTTATCCTAAACAAGCAAATCTGCTGCAAGCTGGCATTTCTAGTTTAAGATCAACATTCCTAAGAAGCCTCTCTTCCAGTCCAAGAGATCTTGTGAGAGGACTTACTGCAGTGACTCATAATTTCAGCAGGAAAGAAATGCAGATACATAGACTAGACTGGGTGGAAAGGGGTCACTAAAAACCTCCCGTCCAGCCTCCTGCAAAGGCTGAGTTACCTTCATTGACAGGTCAGGATGATCAGGGCTTTGTTCAGCCTGGTTTTAAAAGCTCACAAGGAGGAAAATTGCACTGACTCTCTCAGAACTGTTCTCTCCTTCTTCACTATCTTCATGGCAAATTATTTTGCCATTGTGTCCAACTGGAATTCCCTTTACTGTGACATCTTCTGTGATTCGATTTTACAATCTCCTTGGCTGTGCATTGCTGAAAAGAGTATGGCTCCATCTTCTTGGTAATCCTCCTTTAGGCTTAGGAGAGAAGGCAGTTGTGGTATTGACCAATCAGAAAAGACAGATGATGTCCCTCCCTCCCCCCTTTAAGAAAAAAAGAGAGGAGGAAGAGATTAAGGAGATTCAGGANCAATCACATCACTGATGGGCACTGGGAAAGTCTCACACTGGACTCAACAATGGATGAGGACTGGATTCCAGAACTTATTTTGGGAATGCATGGATCAGGATCAAAGGCAGACAAACAGGCAGAGTCCTCCGTGGATGTTGCCCATCGAAAAGAGAGAGTTGACCCTTTGATCTCTCAGCTTCTATACTTTTCTATACTCAGCTTTTTATACTGATGCGGATGGGATGGAATACCCCTGTTGGTCAGTTTTGGGTCACCTGTCCTGTCTGCTCCTCCTTGCAGGTGGGACCCCTTTATGCTCTTCTGCTTCCAATCTTCCAATGGGGCAAATAATGAAATTCCCTGACCTTGGTTGTTCTAGCAATAAGTATAAGCAAGGGCCTCTCGGCAGACCATTCCTTGGTATAATCAGGTCTTACCACTGTGAGAGTGAACAGTTTTCTGAACAATGTGCTGTTAATTTCAGAGTTTAGTTAGTTTAGACACCCAGCTAAAAAAGTAAAATTGTAAAACAGAAAATTGGTTCATTTTACTCCAAAGCAAGACAGCAGTAATCAGTGCCCTCAAGCCTCTGGCTGCATTCCTGCCCGTACAGCCCTCATGCAACCATAAAACTGCTGAACATATTCAAGGGAAATCAGAGCTGAAAGGCCGAATAGTGACATGGAACTTTGGCTAGAAGCACCTCTCTACACCCTCACTTAGTTCCATCCCTTCCAGGGAACAGGGAAAGTGTCCGTATGTCAAAGCAGCACTGTTCCTGGCCCCATACTTGTGCTTCAATTCTAGGCAACCACACATGGGTCGTAACCATTCCTTCCCATGAAATGCAAGAGGCTTCACAGAGAAAAAGAAGAAAAAAATCTCAAATCCATGGCAGTCTCAGCTTGGCTTAAGTGCTGGCAAACCTTTTGCAAGAGTGAGAGAGGAAGAAAAAATGTTGCTTGTAAGGCATTGCCTTTGCCAGGAGCTGCAGAAGATCCAAGCCTCCCTTACCTCCCCCTGCCCAGGATCCCCCACCTGCACAGGGCAGAGCTGTGCCTGGCTTCTTAAATCACTGTGATGCTGACAAAGAGTGTTTGAGAACTGGTCACTGCACTTCACAACTACTAGAGGTTGCGTTTCACTCCTACAATTGACTTTGGACAAAACTCCTTTAGACTTCAGGAAGCGATTGTTCCTGGGGAAGGAACACAGCACAGGGGATTTGTTAGGGCCACATGCCTGTGCCAGCTAGACGAGGCTCAGTGCTTCCCATTTCCGAACAACAAGAAGCACAAAAATGCATGAATTCTCCATTTCACACAGTTTTTGAGTTTTTCTCAAAGCCACAGAGGCAACATCAAGGGATCTCTGTCTGTGTGAACCCTCATGGTTGTGGCAGTTCTGGGAGTAGATAGCTGTGTGTTGAAATTTAACAGCAACTGACTATCCAAGATCTCATGATATCCATGGCAGGGGGGTTGGAACTTGATGATCTTTAAGGTCACTTCCAACCTGAACCATTCTATGATCTCATATGTCTTGCTTCTGCAATGTACTCTGCCTCACAAGTCAAAAGCTCCCTGGGAACATCTCCCATCTGTCATTATTGGTATCTGGAGACATTCAAAACCTGCCCAGGTGCATTCCTGTGCAACCTGCTCTAGGTAAACGTGCTTCGGCAGGGGATTTGGACTAGATGATCACCAAAGGTCCCTTCCAACCCCTACCCTTCTGTGATTCTGTGACTGTTAGCCCAGGGAATGAGATCAAATAGCTCTTTCTATAGCTTTAACTTCCCAGGTGTGAACATGCACTTGGACTTTGTGATGCCTGTGTAAGGGGGTATCTCTCACTCACGCATGTCTGTGGTCCATTGACCCAGATGCTTGCAGATGGTACTTCTCTGTAACTTGTCTGTGGTGGCCACAGGGATCTCACAGATGGCTTGGTTTCTGGATCACTGAGTTGTGGGTGTGGGAGGAGGCAGCTTTTGGGGAGAAACCTCACACCACAGGCTTGCAGTGGCTTGTAAAGTCATGCATTTATGCATTTGTGTTGACACTGGAAAATATCCATGGACACCCCCAGTGACATTGTCACAGAGATCTCCACAGGTAACTTCAGCCACAAGGTTGCCCCTTCCCTCCTTCTTCCTGCTGCCTCAACTGGCAGAGAAGGAGGGCACTCAGCAGAATGCAGGACTTTTACAAGCATAGACAGCAATCTGCTAATGAGCTGAACTCCTGCCTGCGCGTGTACTGCCAGCCTGGCATTTTAATATTGTCCCTGGTATAAATATCACTCTTCAAATCCTGCAGACTCCTTCAGTGCTTTTACTAGAGGATCTTCGTTAATGAATTCTCCACGGGCTTGTAAACATTTCTGCACCTCATTATTTGTCGCTTCTGGATAGAAGCCTGCTTGGAGTTTCATTAACAAAGATTATCATTGTGAACCATGACTAATTCCTCCCAAAGCACTTCCATCTCTCATGATCATTTTTAAGTTTAAAAATAAATGCCAGCTGCCCCTTTTTTGCTGGAGCTCATGCAAAGCACAATGGCAGCCTGATAAGATTATTGCTGGGCTGATCACATGTTGGCTTGTGTCAGAGGTTCCAAAAGGGGCTTTATTTTGCTCTATGGATCAGAGAGTAATTTCTTTAAGCTTTACAGGAAATAAAAAGAAACAAGCTTGTCCTTATGCTGCCATGCTGACTGGCTTGCAGGAATGAACTTTGTAAACTTGTAAAAATGGAGGGACCAAAAAATAAACAATTATTAACTCGCTTGAAACAAGACAGGCAAAACGGTGACTTGCACTGGTTGGAGCTTGCAACAGTCATTCTGAAGTTTCAGTTTGCAGTCAGCATTATCGAAACCCAGCTAGACACAGAAGGAAAACAAAGCCATTTTACCCCCCCACCTGCAAAGCCAGTTTCTTGGGCTTCATTTTTTGCTGTTATTTCAAACAGCAGTGCACGTAGCCACATACAGAGGCAAATTGTTCGGTCCCACTTTAGCTTAAATTCTCCACTGCCTGTAGTTCAAGGAGCATAAAGCTTGGGTAAAAGGGGAGCTCCACACTGGCTGCAATAGCCCAGCTAAGAGTGAGCGAGTTATCTGTATGTAAAGTTACCATGACTGAGCTGACTGACACCAACAGGGAAGGCAATTTCTGTTTTAAGATGCCCTTCAGCACACAATCCTAGTAAGTCCTAGGAGAGCCTCTGTGGATTAAGGCAACCTTCATACTCAGCTGATGACTTTGCAAAGAAGCATAAGGCTTAAGTGCATTCCTTATGGGTGCCCCTGGGAAGAGACACCTCCACTTTTGAAGTAGATGCTATTATGATGACACAAAATCAAGCCTGGCTTCCATTGCAGTAACTTGGTTGCAACAAGTTGTTCTTCTGGAGAAGAAGGAGCTTGACCTGTAAAGAAAGAAACAACAAAACCAACAAACCTGTTTTTTAGGGTACATATAACCTCTGAATGTGTTTGGTTACTCTGAAACAACATGAAGCCACTGGGCATGGTTACAAGTGTCCTAGGTTTGTGATATAGAAAAATAATTCCTATAGAATAGGAAATATTCCTATAGAATAAATATATTCTATAGGAATAGAACAGGTTTGTGATTGCAGAATAGATATAATGGAAGTCTCACCCTCATCCGAGGCTGCCTGAGTATTTACAATTTCTCACTACAATCAGGGTAAAAGTGGACGTCAGGGAACAACACTCCTAGACAAATTTTTCTTATGCAAGTGGTTGTTTCAATGTTTTTCAAAGATTTCAGTGATTTCATTGCACTAAACAAAAACTCTGTACTTACTCATCTTTCCTATTGCCTCTTTAGACTATACTGGTATTTTGCACAGGAGCATCAGACATATGATTGCTTGGCTTGACTGCATCGGGACAGCAATGTGAGTTGACATGATTGAAACAGATTCAGAAAGGTATTCTGTAAAGTCTGGAGAAACTGGAAAAAATATTTGCTATTTCTTTGGGGAACTGATTTATGGTTCTTCTCCCTCTGTCCTCAGCTGTCTGTTCATGGTATCAAGGTCTGGTGCTGCTGGATGGATATAGCAGAGCAACCTGTTTCTGCTTTTTGCTCCTTTCTTACTAACCCCTCCTGCCACATCCCATCACACCAGCTCCTCTCCAACTGTTGCACTACCCCAGTACCTGCACAAGCAAACCTTGCCAACCACCAAACAGGTTCCTATCTGAGAGCTCAGCAGAAGATATGTAGCACTATAAGCTAAACACAACCTCTCAAGTTTTAAGAGACTCTCAGACTGCTTCTGCTCCCTCTTAAAGAGCTCTTAATCAAGTTTTCTTACCCTTTCTACCCATTTTCTTTCAGTTAGTTCATGTGTTTCCTTTTCCCTAGGGCAAGTCTTTCTACTGCAGGGCTGGAGAACAACTGGAGGTGAAGATGATGTTCAGGCACATTCAAGTGATTAGATGGCTTGGACTTATTCAACTGCTGTAATTGCACATTTTTCTCCACTCTATGGTATTGCTCACTTTTCACAAAAATAATTAAATTATTTTCAGACCAGTTCTTTCTGTCCATCTCCCTTTCCCTTTGTCAGACTTACCTCTTATTCTCTGCACTTCTTTTTTCTCTGAAATATTTTCTTTCCTGGAGAGCAGCTGGAACGAGTTACTTTCTTTTTAGACCTTAGCATTTAGATCTTGGTGTTCTCAGAGACTGTCAGGCATCTCAGAGGACACTGTTTTTGCCAAGAGAAAGACCAGTCCCTCCAGTCTAAGAGTGCTCAAAGGCTTTGCTTTCAGGACAGGCACTGGAGGCTTGGCCTCCCACCTCAGTGCAATGGCACAGAGTGTATTCATACACATATGCCATGTTGCAGGCTTGTGAAAGGTTTCTGAGATCACACTGGTTTGATGGACTGAAAAGAGAAAATGGCTGATGAAATTCTGAAGTGATGTCTCTGACGAGTTGGTGGAAAATTTAGAATCAGGTTTCAGGTTATCACCTGGCCAGGCTCTTCCACATGGACAAGATGGGTGGCAGTGACTCCTCTGAGTCTCTGTTACAGGCAGCACAGCTCTGTTTTGCATATGTCTTTGGAAAGAATCTGGCTCAGATACTGGGCTCTGTGATGCTTCTTTGCAGTATATGATGGGAAGAGCAACTAACTCTTGGTCCCAGAGACCTCTGAAGTCTGAGGGGATGGTGTCATGGTGGGACAATCTCTTCACTCAGCAGATGTTTAGCTTATAAACAAAAGGTTGGGTTGGCAAGGCTGCTGGATGCAGGCATCAGCCTACACCAGCAAACTTAGGTGAAGCTATGGCTTCATGTCAGTTCATCTCTGCTCTCACAACAGAGCCATGTGCACTAATGCTTTTCCAACCTATGTCCTGTTTTGGCTCTTGGTGTGCAAGCAGAGCTCTGGTACCACTTGGGGACCCCAGATCCTTGCAAAAATGAACTTCTTGGTGCTCTGGAGATCTTTCTGTCTACACCAACAGCTGCAGCGCTGACAAGGTATCCCAGCCTTTGATACCATGATGCTCCAATGATGCCTGACCCCTGCTTCATGGAACTCGTTTTAAAATAAGACATCTCTGATGATGTGTTGCTCATCAGAGACCTCTACCACCCCTGCTTGGGCTCAGACCTGCCTGTGGCTAGCTTCGTTGGGTAGCCTGTGGCAAGGAGGAAAAGTGGAAATATGGAAACAGAGTGGTTTGAACAAGGCAACAGATCAACTGGAATAACTGGAGAAGAGAGCTTACGTTAGTGGTTCATAAACCCCAGCCACAGCACCATCCCATTCCTAGTCTGGTAAAAACAGCACAGACAGATCTCAAGGTACATACTTCTGATGTTTTCCAGATGTTTTCCAAAGGTTTTACCCGCTGCCGTGGTGTTACATGTGAAATTGTCCTATTTCAAGGACAGTAGGACATGGAGCTCTGGAAAGCATGTTCTTATCTTAGTTGATACTTCTGTCTTGCTCTGACCTGTCCAAGTGAATTGCTAGATTGCTATATGGATGAGGAATTGGCGTTAGCCCCCGTTCATACAGAAGAATTTGAAGCCCCATGGATATTAGCTGTTGGCTAGTGGTCACACTGTGCAGGGGTGCAACTAGCTGAGCTCCCAGCTGAGGGCAGACAGTCATGTCTTTTCCCATGAGAGATATGGGGCTGAAAACAGCAAAAATTTGCCTTGCTTTCCTTTATGTTGCTAGTGCAAAGTTTTGGAGGTTGGTTTCAGATACATGGGATGACCTGTGTGACCAGGAACACCTCTGGAAGGAGACCCAAATACACATTGGGTCTGCAGGGTATTCTCTTAAAAAAAAATAAATCCTTATTTTTACCTTTACAATAAAAGCCCTGTGATATAAAACTCCCACCTTTCCCAAATGTGTTTACTAGTGCTTGTAAATAAACCTACCCTTCCCACATGTTATTTTCTTAGTTTTCTTCTCTTAAAGACACAACTCTTTGAAGGTTTGAGCTGGAGGGGATGAGGTTTTGCTTATTGCACCATATAACTTGGCAATTCATTTACAAGGCAAACATGGCTGTGGAGGAATTTGGGTCCAATCTCAGTAGTAGGGCAATGCCTCTAAATTATGGGAATTTACATCACTAGGGACAAACTTGGCCCTGGGTACTATTTCATTAGGATTTTGTAATGAAAACCAGGCACCCACCTCAAGCAAACCTTGTCAAAGGCAAACTCCTGATGCTGCAATGGTTGGAGGTGGGGAGGATTTCTCTGTAGTTTTGCTGGGCAGGGAAACTAATAGCACTTGGGTGCATCCCTGGATGAAGCAGCATGTTCCAGTCCCCTGAGCAGATCACTTTGCTGGAAGCTCATTCAGTGACTGCCAGAATTGACACAGAATTAAAATACGCTGATGCAGAATGAGCACTAGCAGGTCAGTAATACCTGAGTGCACATAAAGGCATATTAGAGTCACGCAAAGACACCTCAAATATCAGCTCCTAGCATATTTTGGTTCCCCTGAGGTAGGTGACTATTCTTCCTAAAGGCAACATAGCAAAGACCTCCCTGGACAGTGGTTGCATATGACTGTTTCTGTTCCCTGATATTTTATTCAAATGGCAATGCAAGCTGCAGTTTTCCTTTCTACATAGTTACGTTTCACCTGCAAATACGGATTCACAGGAGGTCCCACAAATCCTTTTTGGCATTCATGTTAGCTGTCAGCTCCATCTGGCTGTGCCACCCTCCGTGTTCGACTGCTTTTTGGAAAATGAGGAATATTTTTTTTTTTTCACTTGTCTCTTCTATCTTTTACTTTTCCTTCATCAGTCTTTCTAACCAAACATCTGTCAGTCGAGCCACAGCACTTTCTTTTGCAATCAGCCAGGGTGTTTGGGCAAATCCTCTGAAGGCTTTTTGCCTGGTCTTTCATGGAACAACCCCAGTTCTATCTCCACCTTGTTTTTCAAACAGATCAATCAGTGTTTTGCACACGGTCATACCAATTCTTGGTGCCAGGCCCTAGCTAAGAAGAAGCAGCCTGCTGTTTACAAATCGGTGACGGCACTTATCTGCAACAGAAAAGGCTTTTATATTGGATGTTAAGTCCTCAGGAAAACTATAATATTTGTTTGCAGATGGACATCGTTCATGCTTGGTGCACAAAATTACCCTTGGTACTAATCAGGCAATCACTGGATGAGAACTTTGTATACATTTACCAAGTTCAGTCGATTTCCCCACTACTGTACTATGTTATCTGTGCTAGGCATATGTGCTAGGCATATGCACTATTTCTTTTAGGCCTATATGAGTTGTTTTATGAAGAATTAAACTGCCTTTAAAATAATGTATGCAAAGTGATATTTGAATCTCACTTTGTTCCTATTTTTAACATGTTAAATATTACATATTATTGCTTTCAATTTGTTACTCAAAGTTTCTCAGACACTGACCTATCTCCCAGTGGGAAGTCCAGATGTGGAAAACTGGAAGAAAAAGAAAAAAAAAAAAAAACACCAAAAAAACAACAACTAAAAAACTGTTGCTATTTGAGTGCTTTGCTCTCTGAACAGATTTTGCCTCAGGCATGTTCTCTTGAAAATGCAACTTAGTTTTGTTGATCAGCAGTGCTGGAGTAAACTGTTTTGTTTGTAAAAGTCATTACAGGTGTATATTACAGTGGAGTGGTCAAGCACCAGTCCAAACTGGAGATGCCTCAAATCCCTGCCTCCACTCCGAGCAAGTTAATGTACCTCTGATCTCTGCTCAAAAGAGCCGAGCTGATAGAGAAAAAGGAGCAAAGTGTCACGCCCTGTAGCCACGTGTTGCAGCTAGCTCATGTTCCCAGCCACTTGCAGTGGCTGCACAAGCAGCAGAAAATGTATTGGAGAACAAAAACACTGGCACAAAATGTGAGGGAGACCACCCATTAAGAGGTATTCCCTTGTCCTGATTTTCTGGGAGGGACAGGATTAATTCCCCCCCGGCTCTAGCAGGGCCCAGGGATCCCACCCCAGGTGAGCCATGCCCAGCAGGTAGCAGGGAGCTGGCCGGGAAGGGGAGGGGTAACAGGAATTGCGGGGCTGCAGTCGGGCAGTCTGCAGTCAGTATGGTCATCGTGTTTGTATCCTTCTCCATCCGGGAAAACTGTTACTGTTTTTCCTTGTTCTACTTGTTGTCCTGTTAAACAGTTTTTGTCCCAACCCACTAGTGTTGCCTTTTTCTCCCAATCCTCTCCTCACCTCCGTGAGGTGCTGGAGTGACCAGGTTGCCACGTGGTTCTTTGTTGCCATCTGAGGCTAAACCACGACATCCCTTCTGATCAATTTTGAGGCAGACCCAAGGCAGGCTGCAGATTTGGTTGTCTATTGATAGTGAGCAATCAGAGCAAGCCATGAAGATCAGCTCTTCTCCAAG
>VZRU01010386.1:81090-98231 GCA_013398155.1 Pedionomus torquatus
CAAGAAAAGAGGTCTTGGAGAAAACAGTAAGTAGTTTTAGAAAGATCAGGTCTTCCCTGTTAGCACAATAATTCACATTATTTGGGCTAATAAACTCTCAACTTCTTGGCCTTAAAATCTGCATTATGAATAGGAAGTTAAAATCTGGCATATAACAATACTGAGAAAAAAGCATACAGGTAGGAAAATCAGAAATATTACAGGCAGAAAGGTTTGCCTATCAATCCAGGGAGTAACTCCAGGTGGACTCCTAAATATTTAGCGTTGTCTAGACCGGTCACAATAAAACTTGTGTACTTTAAAGAATGAGAGCACATTTGCTAACCCAAATGTCTTCTGCTGCAATCAGAAATGTGGTGGTGCAAGCTAACCTTTGACCGAACAACTATGGAAAATGGCACTGTTGCTAAGATTGTAATCCTCTCTCTCCTTTTGTCAGCATTTGTATTTCCTTTGAGTCATACCCACAACTCACAGTGAAGCATCTACCTGCTCGTGAATCACGGCAATAAAAATAATTAACCTAGAAGAAGAATTACTGGTGCAGCATTGCCACCAGCATCGACACAGAAGATGGTTTGTTTTTTACAACAGTAGGCTGGCAGGAAGCTTCAAAATCCCTGTGGAGATACTGGAGCTATTTGTCCTTATGGCAAGAAATCCTTTCTGCCTGCCAAGCACTGCGCTCCGAGGTGGTGTGGTGATGGGGAGGGAATCAATGGGCACATACACTTATGGAACCCAGCTCAGCTGCCACTCACTGCTCACCAGCTCCAAACTATCTTTCCAGGGTCATCTTTTCCTCAGGCTCCAGGCATGATCCTGCCGCAGCTCAAATGCTTGTTTGGCAGATTGTGTTGTTTTAAAAACCTCACAAGGACACAGCATTGCCCCTTGGCATGTGTGAAACTGCAACTTTGCTGCTCAGCATTTGGGAAGGCAGTCTGATAATCTCCCTGTGGAATTTTGACCTCTTGGGGTCCCCACGTATGGGGATACAGCTAATTTCCTCAAGCTGTCCGGGGCAGTGTTTACATACCATGTCAGAATGATTTAAGCAAGCCTCCTCCTGTGTTTGAAAGTCAAATAGTTTCATTTCATAACATTTGCCATTTTATATAAATAGAATTGATTAGCAACTATTAGTGCCTATTTTGTTCTCTCCCTCTTTGGTTGCTTTTCAGCAAAGGCATGGACAACTTGGTGCCTCCCCAAGCATCCTATCTAGCTGACAGACAGTGCTAGAAAGAATTTTTCTGGCAGATATGAGCTTTGTCTCAGTTTGGAAAGCTGATGCACGTAGCGTAGGTACCCGAGGAAACTGTGCCACAAAGTGGTGACTCTCACTGATGTGCCAAGCATACACCACAATTTCAGGGTGCTGGGGCCCAAGGCTGTGCTGCTGAGTGTGGAGCATGAAATCCTCAGGTTTCTAGGGTGCATCAGGCTGTGTTGCAGACCCATGTTGCTTACACATCTGTGGAAAATAGTCCCATGCAACTCCTTGCTGCTGATGGTTTCACTGTGCTCCTCAGGGGCACCTCCATTCTCCCCCTGGACCAGTCACACTCTCCATATCAGGCAGCTTTGCCCCAGCTGGGAAACCTCATCCTTCCTCTCTCCCCTTGAAGGCTTTCATGCCCTTGGGACACTGCCCTGGGTGAATTCTGCCCTAGTGTGTGATGGAGCTTTCCCTCTGGAGACCTGCCCTTGCATCTCAGGCATGCTACCCTGAGCCCAGCAGCCAGCAGCGGAACCAAACTTTGTCATGTGGGAAGGTGCACACTTACTCTCCATCACCTGGTCCTTTTTGCATTACTTTCCCACAATTCTGAATATACATTCACTGAAATCCTTGCTGAAAATACCAATTGCTGGTGAAAGATACTCATGTCCATTTTGATATATTTTCTGATAAAACTGCTGATAAATATGGGCAGGGAGAGACTCAGATTTTCCATACACATGAATTGGTTATATTTCAGCTCACTTCTAAAAACACTAGAGGTGGCAGAGGGAGAAGAGGGGCAACTGAACCCCTATGCCTCCCTTTGTCAACACCAATGAAGATGTGAGGAAAAATGTAGCATGTCTCAAGCTCAGCATAGCTTACACTGTGAAATTTCCAGGTGTGCAAGTGCTGCACACCTTCATGGGATGTTCACAAGCCTTGCTATTTCAGATCCTCTGGGCAGTCATTTTTATTTTAGCTGCTTCTTTAATGTAAGTGTTAAACAACCTCACATCTGTGGCATTCATGCAGGAAGCAGCTCTGCAAAATTCTCGTGCTTCACAGAAACCACTAAAAGCTGGCATTCCTGCAAAATGCCAGGGGAAATTAAATTAGCCTTTTCATGTCTCCTATGTATATGGTGTTTGTGTATTTTAAAAAAGAAATCATCGAACAATAGGGTAAAAATATATTTGGAAGTGACTGTTTTCTGAACACACCCCATAAGGAAAACCTAAATAACCGTGGCTGCAGATTGCTGCCAGTGAGCACATCTCCCTGAATCTAAAACTTGCCTTGCTACTGACATCAGAGAAGGAGGAGAGGATGATTCTGCAGACATGGGTTTTAGGAATTACAAAGGGTTTGTGCTTTTTGCCTTCCTTTGATTCTCCCTCTTTCCATTTCTTTCAACTCACAGGAGCCTGCTAGGTGAAAACAACCAAAATCTGAACCACTGCTGACAGAGAAGCCTTCCCCAGTCTTCCTCACTGCTGCTACAGGTACCAAAGGGGTGGAAAATATCTTCAGTGACTAATCAAAGGATTGACAGGAGAAGCAGTCACAAATGGGAAGATCAGAAGCCAGGTTGGGATGGGTCCTTCCAGCTCAGTAAATCTCCACCAAAGGAAGGGAGTGGCCAGCTTTTTTGTGTGTGTGTGTTTTGTGGATGTTTTTTTCCTTCTTACTTATTTTTTTACTCCAGCACTCTGAATCAAAGACAGGCTTGACTTCACTGGAGAAATTTGTTTTTCTGTTTTATTTCAAGCTTCTACTTTTACAGCAACAGTAATTCAAAGTGTTCCTGCAACAAGACTGCACATTCTAGTACTTATTTTTCCAAGTGGTAATTGCTGAGACATACTGTGTTCTTGGCACTACTTTTTGCATAAAGCCAACACTGAGGTTCCTGTTGGCCAAAGTCTCTGTCTCTGAGAGTGGTTTTAGTTCATTAATACCACAATGCTGAGCAAGGCACCAGGTGGATTCTGTCATACATTCAAAAGACACTGTAGGAGGTTAAAAAAAAGTTTCCAAAAAGTTTTTGAAGGAAGTCAAGTGGAGGCCACTAAGTAAATCTCTGGTGCTAGCAAGGAACCAGTGGCATGAGAGTGGCACAGTGGTGTGGGGAGCAGTGCACCTCCTTTTCTAGAATTTTCTCTATCAGAGTAAGCCCTACCCGCCTATCCAAAACTCCTGATATCTCTCTTGGGAAAGAACAACACTTGGAAGCCAGGGCCAAACCTCCTCCTGGATTGCCAGAGCCTGGTCTGTTTTACCACTTTCCTGTAATGTGCAGAGACTGAAGGAGCCCTGAGCCCTGACCCTTCCACACTCGATCACCATCTCAACATGTGTTTGAAGTCTAGAGTTCACAGTAGTAAGGGGGCAGGCCCGGGGGTTTTTCTACTGACCTAGAAATATCCATGCAGGTGCTGAAGAGCCAGTGCTCACCTGACACTATTCCAGCCAGCATAGTAGTTATTGTACATCTCTATGTGATGTTATATGATGTTATATATATATGATATGATGTTATCTACCTGCAAGGCTATGCTGATTTTTCAGGATTACTTGGAAAGAGACACCTACGCTGTGGTATGTCATTGCTACAGAAAATTGCCTTCAAACACCTGCCAATAGGGGTGAAGGACCCACAAGGGAAGCATACCATTCTGCTGCATGTGGCTTTGCTGAAAAATCACTTAAACCCACTTCAGGAAAGAGACAAAAGAGCAACATTAGTTCAGCCAGTGTGCCAGGGAAGATGGGCAGAATGTGTGACAGAGACAGCCAGGAAAAAACCCTTGCTTGGACAACATCATGAGTGCAATTACTCTTTTTTATTCTATCTAAAAATTATCCCTTTTACTTACAATGTGACCTTTTCTCTCTCTCGCTCCCTCTGACATACGATCTTCCTGCTTCAGCAGAACTACTGTGATTTCAGCTGCTGCCTCTGAGCTGAGTCAAACCATGAGGCCTTTGGCTGGTAGCCTGCCATAACCATTGTGCATCTTTCATCCTTTTGCAGACCTCAAGGGCCTCATCAGCTCAAAGCACAAGCTGGAGCAGCCCTCTGGTTGCTCTAACTTGCACTGGTGAAGGCATCCCACTGAAAAGCTGCTGCACTGCTGGAGCACACACAGCCCTACCTGGCCACAAGATACAATCAGGGAGAAGTGGCAGACAACCCACAGTGGTATCTCAGGAGCCACTGAGAATGCTGCCACACCAGCAAGTTCCTGCCTTGCTAGTTAAAACCACTTCCAGACACTTTACTCCTGCACCACACTGCTCCTAAGCCTTCAGTGCATAAACCCGCAAAAGGGAACATCTAACCAATAACACCCCCCAAATCTCCAAAAAATCCACTGTGTGAACTTCAGTGTTTCACAATAGATATTAAGAAATATTTGCCTGATGAAAGGACTGAACTAAAGCATGGTGAAGCTTTTTGGGATTGATTTAGGTAACATTTTTAATTAATTGATGTTACTGACATCCCCACACAGGTCTCTGGGTCTGCTACAATTTTTTGTGGGAACTGACTGCAAGCCCTGCAGTGCCCTGGGTTGCTGCATTTGTGCAAGCAGGAGGTTTCTGTGCTGGCAGGGTCACCAAAGCAGAGATTACAGTTTATAGGCAGGCAGGGTTGTTATTCCCCAGTCACACTGCGGCTTCAGTCCCTGCTGCAGAGGGGCTACAGGGGTGGGCATGGACAGCTGGAGAGGCAGCCTGCACCCACTCCTGCCATGGTCAGCTGCTCCCCTGCAAGCAGCCAAACACCTCCTGTAGCCTGTGGCTTTTTTCCCTTACCATCCTGTTCCTCCACCTCCACATCACTGTGGTGACACGTGTTTCCCACGCATGGAAAGGAAGTTGATTGGGCAAAGCTGGTCATGCACAGGCTCCAAAGTCCAGACATGGTAGAAAGGGTTGCTCCTGCCCTGCGTCAGGGAGGAAAGCACTGATGCATCATACAGCCGAGTGCCTTCAAAGTGTGGCATGGATGTCTGCTGCTACTGAGCCTCCAGCAGTTCAATAACGAAAGGAAACTACTAGTGGTTCTTCCACAAGAGCTGAAATAAAGGCAGCCTGTGACTTCAGCATTACTGTTGGCTTTTGCAGATTGGTGATGCTGTACGACCTTGTGTCACAAGTAACAGTTCTGATTTTTTGGTGACAAAAGAGACGCCGCTGACCCCCAGTTTCCCCCATCCATCCAATACACCAGGGCCCACCTGGAAATGTGCACAACATTATGACAGGACATCTCAAATAATTAGTTTTTTTCTGCTGTTCAGTTTTTAATTCTGAGTTATCTTGAAGCTGTCAGTCTTCCTTTGGCAACCCAGTGCTTGGAGCAAAGTAGGGTATTTCTTGGGCTATAGTCACAATAAAGACTGAAAATGGGTGGCAATATCTTTCTCACTTCTGCCAAGGCTGCCTCATCCCACCCCTGTGGTATTGAGCCACAGCATTGAGCCATGCTGTGGAGGTGTTGAGGCTTGGAAGGTGCTAAGACAGTATAGAAGTTGTGCCACCCATAATCCATTCTTGTGAGAGAGGTGTCCAAAGGCACATGCAAAGTGCTGATGCTAATAAAAAATGAAGTGAGGAGGAAGGGCTATTGTCAAAGAGCAGCAACTCCCAATTCCATTAAGTCAACTAGCCTGAGTCAGGTAAGTCCTTTTTCCAGGTGGGGCTTTCCTGCAGCATGCCAAGAAGTAATTGCACATCTACTGGGTTGCATCTGTTCAAGCAATGGGAACACAGGTACCCACAAAAGGTGCTACCAAGGTAATGGAAAAACAGGCATCATTACCATGACTTGTAAGCAAACTCATTGTCTATGGTGGGAAGTAAAGTGATGTTATCCAGGGAGCAGAAATAAGGGCTTTGTACATCTTTTCAGGCTGCATTAAAACATTTTGCCTGCTTAAAGTAGTGCTGAATTTCAGCTTTTCAGCACTTTGGTTATGTGCTGACTATCACAGGGCCTTGTATGAGGACTTGGCATCACCTGCTTCTGCATTAAAGAAAGATTTTTTTTCTCGTAGTCAAAGTAAGATGCTGAGAGGCATTGTTGTGGGAAAGATAAAGAGCAAAGCAGTGTTTTGCCAGGTTTTCTGTTTCATGACATGTTAGAATGATAGTTACATAGAGGCAGCCCAACTCAAAAAAAAAACACCCAAACACCTATTTTTCACCTTGCTGCCCTTCTTCTACAACACACTTTATAGACACTCTAGGATGGCATTTGACCTGTGATCAAATGCAGAGTATACATTTCGAAGGAGTTGGGAACGTGGTGCTCCCCCAATACTGGTCCCAGAGGCCACAGCAGAGCATACCAACAAAAGGCTGTGAGTGGGACTCACTAGTGGCCAGGAGAGCTCACGCACAGGTCTATGTGTCACATCCTCACTGTGCAAAGGCACTTGAAACACCTGAGAGCACCAGAGAGAAGCCATGGAGGAGCAGGTGGCTAGAATACCAGCCCAGGTGTTGCCTCACATGCCAGCAAGCACCAAAGTGCCAGGCAGGTTTGACAGTGTCCTACTGTGCCACGGGGGAGCCTTGCTGTGCCAGGTGCCGCAGAAATGGAAGCAGCCCACGTCCCCACTGATAGGCAGGGAGCAGAGAGGGTAATTCCAGATATTATTCTTTTCAGGCTTCTGTGATAATTATTTTATGCAGGACTCTGAGCTCCCAGCTGACAGATTTGCTCTTCCACAGGAGCCTGGACATGGGGGATAAGGTCTTGCTACCATGTTTTTGTATACTGCATGTGCACCCTTTCCCCTCCCTGCCCTATTCTCCATTGATGGTCCCAAGGGCTAGGGCAGAGGAACTCTTGAGCAGGGATGGAGGGGCACTTTTTACCCTTCTCTGCTTTTAAGCACACTTAACCATGCAGGTGCATGCCCATTGGGAGGCTTTCCACTACGACCCTCAGATGTGAGTGAACACAGGTCAGACAAGTAGCAGAAGGAAGAGCAGATGCTCATGTCATGGTGACAGTGGCATTAAGGTGCTGCAGCACATCCTTAAAGCAAATTCACACGACTTTCAGAGTCCCTGTTCATCTCATTTGTGGGAGGAGGTTGACAAGGGAATCCTGTGTGAGCTTGGAAAGGTGCAAAGAGGTATGGTGTGTGAGAAGAGCAGGTGATCCATAGCAAGGTCCTAGTTCGTAGGGAGACCAAGCAGAAGGAAGGTGAGGGTTCAGTGGCAGAGAGGAAACAAGACTGGGGTGGAGCTGGGATTAAAGGTCTCCTTTCCTCCTCTGTGGATGTGGTCACCCAAGCCTGTTGCCGCCTCCCATCTTCCTTCTTTGCTGCAGATGCCTGGACACAGGGCACCACACCCCTTCTCCAAGTGCCACAAGCCTTGTGGCACTGGTACTTACTCAGCTAAACTGAAGTGGATCCTTTGGCTACAAATACTCAGAGGTCTATTTTCCCTCTCATTCTATTTCTACTCTTTATTCCCACTGCCTTACCATTTATAAGGAAAGGTTTCAGTTAACAAATAAACAAACAAACAAACAAATAAATAAACAAAAGCTTTCATTTCAGAAATCTTCAGATTGTTTCTGTATGCTGAAAAAGAAATCAGTAGGAAAACCTTATATTTATTTACTCAGTGGTTCCTTTTGTTCAGTACCAAGGAGCTCCTTCTGCACATGGGTACCCAATGTGAGAAGGGGAAGAACTGATGAGCTTCTGAATTGCTGAAATTTATCATCACTGCTGGTGACAGGTGTCATAAGCTGTGAATAACTCCTGGATGCTGTGAGCCCAATTCTCATTTGCATTAAGGATACTTGAAGCCATTTTGTCGGCACATACATTTTTTTCTGTGGATATTCATCACATTCATGCTCTGTTTGCCATCTCCTTATGCTGTCAAAGTGATGGAAATATGCAAATAAATCAGGCTTACAGGCTCTGAGATTCATTCACAGATTTCACTGTGTCAGAAGCCACGTAGACTGACAAATGCACTATCTTCCTGATTAAAAGATATTATAAAAAGAATAACATCATTTGTCTTCACATTGGAGTTTTCTCAAAGGGAAAAGAAAAAAAGGGAGTTGGACTGCTCCAAAGATTAAATAAAAAGCCTTACTTCCTTTGGCAAGCGCTTATGTTTTTTCTGTTGGTGGGTATAAACTTCTCACCCTAAACATGGTGACCCCTTTTCCAGAGAAGAAGGCTGATCCTTGATCCTTAGCTCAGAGTTGATTTGGGGGAAGTGTCTTTCTTCCATTCACGGTGATGTCTGTGCATGCAAGAGGGCAGTCCTGGGAACAAAAATGGAAGTCATTTGTCTCCAGGTGTCTACAGGCTGAGATCTTCTCCCAGGCACTCATGCACCCTGGCATGGTTAGATGTCAGACCACTAAAGCAAATTTAAGAAATTAAAGACCAAATAATTAATACTGTAAAACACTCTGTTTACAGGTTCTCCTGCCTGCTAGGCAGAAGCTGATCTGAAACCAATTTTAATGAATACTCTTAATTTCAAAGCCCATTAAGCTGCTTTTAAGTAATGCCAATATTGCCAGATGAGCACAATATATTTAATACTTCCTACTCTAAGTCCAAGCAAAATCAGGTAGAGCCTCTGTGAAAGCTACTCTCTGTCTCTAGAGAGCAGTTGTTTAGACTGAAGGCCAGATGGGATCACACTGCAGTGCAGGAGCAGCCTGTGTGCATGCATTTAGCTGTTTGAAATGTGAGATAATCTGTTATTAGCTTGGCCTGTAGTAAAAGGACATTACACAATGTTGTTCTTATCACAGGCAGAGTGTGTTCTCTGACATTCACAGCAGCTTGGCATATGTTTGGAGATTTCACACAACTGTTGGCAGTTAACATCTTTCATTCTAGTACTCAGTCTCAGAAAGAGCAAGAGGGCTTGGTCAGTTGTTGATGACTTGTTCAATGTCCAGGCCCCCACTATCCAGGCTCCTGGCATGGCTGCTCTTATTAATAATAATATCAAGTTGGTAAGGAAGATACCATTAAATTAAGAGCCAAATGCTCTTAAGTGTGCCACCTGTGATACTGCCACAAAGCGATAGCAGTACCCTTGCCTCCAGACTGAAAAGACAGTGTGGAAAAGCAAAAGTAGAAGACATCAGCAGAGGGAAGTACATTTCAGTTTGTCCAAAAGTGGGAGAAATAAAGCAACAAGCACTGGGGGCTAGAGATGTGGAAGGGAAAAGAACTATTTCTCCATGGTAATGCAAGGTTATGCCCTCTGCTAATACAATGAGGTCTATGTCGCTAGAGTTTCTCTGCAGTCATGGGGCATCCTAGAAAAAAAATAGGATTATTGTGCAGACAAGAAGAGTCTCAAACAAAACCTGTGGGTGACCCCAGAGGTCCAGAATGGACAGGCAAGACAGTCTTACCTCATACACAGCCACTGCAGCAGTCTAAGTCTCTCTCTCTCCTTTCTAGGTCAGCTCCATGTGCCCTTGTCCAGAGCTACTGCAGCTGCAGCCTTGGCTGCATTTTTGTGATGGCTCCCATCTAGTATTTGAGAGTTTGCAAAAACAGCTAGTGGATGGATCAAGTTCATCTCAGGGACTGCCTCAGATCAGTTCTGGCTGAATGTTGAGAGGTGAAAGAAAAGTTATACAAAAATGTTATCTGAGCAAGTGTGGGTTTGGAGCAAACTCACATTAATACAAAAGATGGGAAGATGGGGTATGTTTCCCCAGATGTTGGAAATCTTCAGAGGCTGGTGTTGGTCTGATATTGCAATAATTTCACTTTGTGCTGTTTTGATGTCACAACAGGTGAGGTAAAATTTTGCCTTATGCAGGCTGTTTATTGTCTCTTATAATTTCAATCAATAATTAATTCTTAAGAGCTTTATAAATAGTTATTTTAGTCTCACTTCACAGCAGAAGAGATACCTTCACGGGGTTTGGACTCATGACTCTTACTTCCTTCAGCTGCATAAGGTTTGGTTTTTTTGCTTTGCATTTTGCCCTCAACTAAAAAGCTCTCCCTTCCTGAGACCGCAGAGGTGCATGGACAAAGAGCAAGCACATTCATGCAATATTTATCACACCTGCATTGCTTCTGGCAGGCTCAAATTGTTTTGCCTGATAGCTGTAACCGTACCCTTCTGTCTCTCAGTGTGCAGGCTGAAATCCCTGCCTGTCTGGAGAGAGGAATGCCCAGAGAAGTACTGTACCACATGAGCTGCTGGGACCCTTTCATTTCGAAGGCCAGTGTTAAGTGAAAAATAAATACATGTGCCCTTTTCTGAAGGGCCTGAGTATCCTTCACAGAAGGATCCTTCATGGAAACATCACCTTGCTTTTCCATGCTCTTGGCAGCCCCTGTGCAGGTGGGTGGTGAGAGCAGCAGAAAGCCGTCTCGTAGAAGGCAGATGTTGGCAGCTGGGAAGGTGTGGGGAGGATAAAGGCCATCTCAGCTCACTGTAAATGCAGGAGAGGAATTGTAGCTGTAGTTAACATTGCCTTGCCTGAAAAAAAGGTTGTGAAGCACCACACATCATGTTTTGGTCTTTTGTCACAACCAGAGGAGCTGACAAGCCCCAAAGTGCCGAAGGGCAGGTGCTGAACTGGATGTTTATAAGGATATGATGGCAGGGTTGGTTAATTGCTTCAGTAATGGCAGCAAAGCCTACAGCCACATGACGAGGGATCCTGAAGCACATGATAAGAGCCGTGTGCCCACCACCAGTCCCTAGGCAGGACTGTGCTCACTGCTGCTTGTATGCGGGTAGCCCTCCCTTCTGCTCACACCCATCCCCGTGGAGAGGAAGATGCAGTCAGCACTGAGACATGCAGCAAGGTTGGTCTTTCAAAGCTGGTACCACGCTGAGGTCACAAGCTCCTGGAAGAAACAGAGGTTGAGTAAGGTAACCTGCAAAGCCAAAGTCCATGGTTTCACTCCTGGCAGCCCTACCTTCTTTGCACACGCTGTTAAAGCTCGAAGCTCACTCTCTGCATGTCTCAGTTCCTCCTGCTTCTGCTTTGGCACATGCTTGCCTCCTGCACCTACCACAACGTGCTGAAGGATCCCCTGCCCAGAAAACCAGTGGCTTAATTTCCCCAGTAAGCCTGGCCAGCACACCCAGATTTCCATTAATAAGTACAGGACTGTGATTAGGGTTCACAAGTCCATGACATAAGCAATGACTCATTATGGAAAGATCAAGATTACTTGGTGGAAATTAGACACAAACTTGTCATTGACTGCCAGTTGAAAATAAACCTGTGATTCCCCTCTGAACTGCAGCAACACCTAAACAGCAGTCAGGGCAGATAAGGCATAAATCTTGCCGTCCCATGTGAACGACATCAACTTTTGCCAGCTGTACGTGAACTATATTTACTTTAGCCAGCTGTATGGAAAGGAGCTGAACACACAACAGCGATACGTGACACTGATATCACATAGGGGAAAAAAAGGAACTGACTGACTTACACTGAAAGTGTCCTGTTGAAATAAAAATGGCTTTCAATGGAAGATACAAAATTAAATCATAAGGAGTACAACACCCAGTTTGAGTCTTAAGGTCTCCAATCCAATGCCTGTCTGACCTGAAGCTGAGGAACAGAAGGCAAACATAAACACCTGTAAGTGGTATTTTGAAGGTATTTTGAAGTAAAAATAGCAGAGAATCAGAATCATGGGAGTGCCAGGGAGACCACAGCACAGGAGAGACACAAGTCCCTGCCACCAGCGATATGAGCATCCACCACGCTGTAAAAGGCTCTGCCCGGATCATGTCAAAGGTTGGATGAGGCAGCTCTGGGGATAAAAATTTCTGGAGGCCAACTGCTGTGTTTGCTCAATCATGTCAGAGCACATGGTATTAAAGGTGAAGATAAGGTTTAATTGAACTTTAAAGTGCATGAATCTGAATAGTTGTGCAATCTAACAATGGTAATAAGAAAAGCTGCAGCCTGTGCAAACACGATCTGACATTTCTATTGCCTCTCCTGTCCCAAGAACATGATGAGTACAACACCCAGTTTGAGACTTAAGGTCACAAAGCCAATGGTGAGGAATGTTACCTCTCAAGTAAGAGCTTACTGTACCAAAACCACAGCCCCTCTTAGATTGCCTGGCTGCCCAGCCAATGAAGTTCGGCAACACTGACCACCACATCACAGCTTCTGGTTGCTGTGATGTAACTTTACCACTAAACCTTCCACCACAGTCCATCTATTTAAAACTCTTTTTATTTCCCTGTTTTCCCCCTCACATACCAACTGACCTCCACTTTCAGGTAACCCCCATTTTGCATCCCCCTTCAGCTTTCTCTCCAGTGTTAATTCCCTCTGAGTAGTATCCAACCAGGCTGTCATGAGTTTTCTTGCAGCTACAGGATAAAACGTCTTGAAACACTAACATATAGAAAAGAAAATAAAGGAAAAAAGAACACTACTGAGTCATAAACTCAACAGGAACACAACACAGTCATCCGAAATATCAGTGGACTAGATCCTAGTGTTGTGTACAGCAGGGCTAAAAGCAGTGCTATCAAAGTGTCAGAGAACTGGAGTAAAGAAAAGGAAAATCAGACCTCCCTTGACGCTTTTATAAGCAGGTGCTCGTTTTCCTGTCCTTTGAGCTACCTCCCACCATGCAAACAGAAGAAAAGAGAAGGCTGAATGCTTCTGCCAACATCCTTTAGCTGACAAGACTAATTCAGGGAATTACTTTGTTTGCTGAACTAAAATGCACATGTATGTGAGCATATACATACACATAACTATGTACGTATGCATCCTAGTGCTGGTGCAGATCTAAGACCCAAGGATTACTTTTCAAGGTGTTTAACATGGTAAATCCAGGTGCAAAATGTGATTGTTCTAAATCTGAAGTTTAAAACAGCTACCATGGATTAATTATCCCGGTGTAAAAGGCACTGGAGCACTGCCACTCCAGAGCAGACAAGACAGCCCATCTGCCTCCAGCAAGTGCATTTTGACAAGTAAAATGCAGTTCAGTGTGCAGCCCAAGCTGCCTTCATTGTCAGCCTCTTTTATTTTTTCTTTTGGTGAAAGCTAATCCAGCACAAATGTGATATGGTCTAAAGGAACATAATGAAAATGTATAAATTCTGCTTAGACAAAATAGTAGTTTTTGTATCAGATAAGGGCAGTCCTTTGAACCATTGCTACAGCAGCCTGCAAATACATTCCTGACCGTTTAAAGGCAAAATACGAGACACTGAGATCAAGCATTTCCTGAAATGAAACAAATGACATCTGTGGTCACTAAATTAGCAAATTAGCTACCACCCTGTGAATTTTGTGAGGCACATGTTAGGATACTATGCCCTTAGACAGAATTGAGATGTCAGCTGCAAAAGACAGATTTTCCTGAGGCCTTTCCACTCCCCAGCCCCTGCAAAGGAGATTGCACTATCTACACAGTCCTGTGTGTTCCACGTTTCCAGCTATCAGACATGGCATTTTCAGTTTGCCCCATGGCTTCTCAGGCTTCTTGTCACAGAAGGTCTAGGCCCTTCTTTTGTTCCAAGTCACTGAAGATTTAAAAAAAAANNNGATTAAATCAAGCTGACACTGTGAAACAGACTTAACACGTCCTTCGACCCACAAAATGCAAATGAGCCAAAACCTTGTTTTATACCAAACTTGGAGCATTCAACTTCTTAACCGCTCTCAAGTATGTTAGAGGTAGCTTGAGAAGGCCAGGTTCAAGCCTGAAAGTGTGGGAATTCGGATTTAACAGTAGGATATTTAGCATGCTCCTCAGGAAGGTGGGTCAGCTGGTGAAGTAACAGCCAGCCTTGCTGCTCCTTGGTAGCCCTGTTCTGGAGGGGGCAGGTGACACATGAAAGGGAACAACTGGTTGTGATAAAGAGATTTGAAACCTATCCCTCTAAGTACAGAGTTGGCTACACCCTGCGCAGGTGTGCCCCAGGTCAGGCTAGCTGTGACAGCCTTCACAGGTTGCTCATACCTTGCAGCCAGGCTGGCAGCTGTGCCAGGTGCAGCTGCATCAGTGAATGGTAAAAATGATGTTGGTTTCACTGCATGTTTTACAGGAGCTCCTCAAGAGAGAGGGGCTGCATTCGAGCAGCACCTGCAGATTGTGCAGGTGAAATAAAACACCTGTGTTTAACCTCAGACATCCTTTTTGTTCTGGGTTTTCTTTGTGTTGGGTACTCAAAAGGCTTGATCCACTAATAGGGCTCTCCACTGTGTGTGAGATAATACAACAAACCATAACTCAAACTACTCCTGTCACATAATATGCCACAACTTCCTCCAGCCCAGAAAATTTCTGCATTTCAGATGTGTTTCAGGTTGCTAGACAACCCAACCCACCATGCGTTTACATCTCTTCTTCAGTCTTATTCCAATCACTATGGAAGAAAAAACAAGGTGCAGCCCTGGTCCCAGCTGTGGAATACTGCTCGTGCCCTCTTCTGCCCAGGACAAAGTTCCTCATACCAGGGCTGCCTCACCAAGCAAATGTGGGGTTTTTTTTCTGTTTCAGTGAGCACCTTCAACAAGGAGCACTATTGAGCCTCTGAGCACAAGACCCCAGTACTGAGATGCTTGGATCAGGCAGCTTTTGATTGATTTGGAATTATAGCAGCTACATTACAGTAGTGGGTTTCAATTTGCTTTTCATTGCTGAAGCTTCCGCGTTTTCTGACAGAGGCAGAGACCCATTTCCAGCAAGTGAAAGCCTTTAACAGTAGGTTTCTTCCACTGATTTATTTAAGGCTGGCCAAGCAGGCTGAAAACCACCAGCTCAGTGTAGAGCGGAACAGAAAACGCGACCTGAAATTTACTGGCAAATGGAATGGTGAAAGTGGGTTTAGAGTGAAACTTTTCAAGCATGCAAGACTCAGCAGAGAGGTAAGTTGAAATGAAACCCAAAAACTCACACTGCTGAATCCCATCCATTGGACTGAAAAGAGAAAAGGTCACAGCTGCTGTGTTGGTTGGTTCATGCTTTTGGTAGTTTCCCATGCTGATTTCTTTACCTTTCCTTTCTGGGCTCCGAGTGCAAGAGAGACATGGACATACTGGAGAGAGTTCAGCAAGATGATGAATAACCTGGAGCACCTCACCTATAAGGAAGGGCTGGGAAAGCTGGGACTGTTTATCCTAGAGAAGAGCAGGCTTGGGGAGAACTTATTGATATGTAGAAATACCTGAAGGGGGTGCAAAAAGGACGGAGCATGTCTCTTTCCAGCAGTGCCCAGTGACAGGTCCAGAGACAATGAGCACAGGCTGAAACACAGGCGACTCAGCTTGAACATCAGGAAACACCTCTTCACTGTGAAAACAGCTGAGCATTGGGGCAGTTTGCCCAGAGATGTGAGGCAGTCTCCATGCTTGGAAATATTCAAAAACCATCTGGACATGGTCCTCAACAACTGGCGCTTGGTGGCCCTGCTTGGCAGGAGAGGTTGGACCAGATGACCTCCAGAGGTCCCTTTCAGCCTCAACTATTTTGTATTAATAGGCATTAAGGAGGAAGATGCTAAAGCTTGGGTTCCTTACAGTCATGCAACATTGTCTATACACAGCAAACTTTACCACTGAGAGGATGGACTACTGGTTTTATAAAAAGTGTTATGAAAGGGATTGATTATCCTCTTTCCAAACTCTTTCTTACACCTTATTGAAACCCAACGACAGTGTGAGAATCAACATGTCCATTACCTCCATGCCCCGAGGACATATCAGACTGTCTGGAATAATCAGATGACAGTCTAAGGGTGCATCTCAGTGCCTGACTTAGAATAGGCCAGGTGAGATGCTGTGAAACAAGGCAAAGGAAAGCCTTGAAAGAATGGTGATTAGGATCATTAGGTGACTAGGTGATTAGAGTGGGAATGTGAAGCTGATATATTACAGAATCATGGAATCACAGAATTGTCAGAAATAGAAGGAACTAGAAACGATCTAGTCCAACTCCCCTGCTAAAGCAGGATTGCCTAGAGCACATTATTCATGATTGCATCCAGACGGGTCTTGAAGGTCAGTCCCCCCCTCCCCAGAGAAGGGAACTCCACAACCTCCCTGGGCAGCCTGATCCAGGGAGTATAGTGAAAGGAACCTGGGAGCTCACCAACCATCACAATGCATATCTGCCTGAACTAGCATGGTGGTGTGGCAAGATTTCTACAACTTAGGTAGCCCGAGGGCAAAATAAATAAAGATCCCACTCTCCTCTATCGTTGGACAATGCTTTACTGGGAATAAATCCTCTCTGAACTTCTCCCAAGCCTGTGGAAGAGGAGTCATGTCTGTAAAGACCAAGGAGAATAGAAGGAGGAAGATGAGAGGGAAAAGAAATCAGTACTCAGATCTGAAATAATCTTAAAATTCAAAATACAGATTATAACGCTGGAAGTTGAAATAGTCAGAAAAACTAAAAGTAAGAGAAAAGTGGTAAACCCATCATAAGAGTAAGTAGCTCCTGGCAGAAACCATAACGTATCTCAGACTGTCAGTAACAGATGGCAGCCGTGAGTGCTCTGAAACCCCCCGTTGCATTTCTGAGCACTTCTAGCACCTCTCTGCAGACAAATCATGAGATCATGTTGGGCACGTGCAAGGACCAGCCTCTGAAGGCCACACCAGGGAATAACTAGCTCAGGCCATTTGCAATTACCGAACACCACACGATTCATAATTCATCCAAACCCCAGTATTGTTTTTCAACTAAAACTGTGAAACCACAGCATAGGTTTCCAGTAGATCCAAAATAAGAAGCAGCAGCCATCCTGGCCTAATGGCCCCATGGCATAGAGTCCTCTGAGTACCTTTAGAAAGCCTACTGCAGTAAAAAAAAAAAAAAAAAAAAAACTTTTTTTTTTTTTTTTTTTTCGGTTTTCACAAAAAGCTTGAAGA
>VZRU01010386.1:114676-134450 GCA_013398155.1 Pedionomus torquatus
AACCATTTTCAGCAAAGACTTGCAATATAGTCAACAGCAAATTTTCTACATTAAGCAGGTAACCAAACTCTTCAACACAAACGGGGCAGTGGCTTAAACTGCCCTGAAGCACTTCCTTAGACTGAACCTTCCACTAAGGAAGCAGGGACTCTGAAAGACCAGACAAATCAACAGTGAAAGCAGATTGTGGGGACTTACCCCTTATTTTCAGTTGTCTGACAGCTGGTAATGGGATTTTTTTTGTGGAACACACAGGAGGTCATGAACTTTAAAGCAGTCCAACTTCAGATGCTCAGGATCTGAGGACACACAAAATCTGCGGGATTTAATTCTGCAGGCTTCTTGGGGTTGTATATTGCTGTGGGACTTCCCCCCCACCCCCATTGTGGGATTGTTCTTTTTCTTTGTTTGTTGTTGTTTTTGTGGTTTGTGTTTGTTTTTTGTTGTTCTTAAAAGTACATCCCAGAACAATGGTTTGAGTTACAGAGCAGTGCTACAACAGTAAGGTAGGAATCATACCCACCCTTTCCAAAGCCAGTGTGGAGATGACTTTCCTGGGAGAAATTCTCATCTGCCCAGATCAGCAGCACTTACTGTTATGGGGTAGTTCTGTCATAGAATTTAGTTTATATGAAGAGCTAAGAAAACACCTTTATCTAAACTTGTGCATTCATTCTGAATATCCAAGTAGAAGACCCATGCAGTGTAATCTGATAATTGATTAGAAACTTCATTTTAGGCACTCAGACCCAAAAACTGGATTAAATTTCAAATTACAACCATTCTGTACAATGCCATCCTCTTCCAAGTGTTATTATTTAGACAAGCTAAAGAGTATTTAAGATGAAGTAACTTTGTATAACTGTAAAAAAATTTACCTATTGCCATACAAAACTTCAGGTTTCCTTAGCCTCAACAGCCAGAATCAGCATCACAGCTGCGGGGGGACCAGTTCAACCCAAAAACGGCTGGAGTTCAAACCCACCTTAAAATGATCAGAAACTAGGTGTGAGGACCAAAGAACCCCTTAAGATGAACAGAACAGCTTTCATAAGTGATACAACAGCAGGTGGCAAAACAGACTGAGGAGATGTAAGTAGTCCACTGTCAGCATCACGAGACAGAAGAGTGGTAATGAACGCAATTCAGGTGAGTGAGACTTCATTTGAAAGCTCAAAATAAACAAAAAACACCAAACAAAACCCCTACCCCATTATTTTCCTGCCTGCTACTAAATAATAAAAGTACTCAGAAAACAGGATTTAGGCTTTGTGCTGCATGGCTGCAAACATTCCTGAATGTACTTTGTGCTGAATGTATTTAAGATCCTATAACTAGTTTTCAAGTGTTTCTGACATACCTCCCAGACTTCAACAACTCTATCATATACACAGTGTCTTAGTAAGTTTCATGTGAAAATCCGAAGGAGTTTTAGAGAAAAGATAAGAAAAAAAGCCAAGTCAGATGACAGAGCAAGCACAGTGCTTTCTTGGTGCAGTAACTCAAAGCAAGGTACCAACACTATTCCTCAATTTCACCATGTTCTGCAGCAAAGACACCCACCTCTAACATCTGAGTCTAGACTGATGAGATAGACAGGGAAACATCTGTTCAGTTGTGAAGTTTTATACACAGAAGTTATTCTCAATGTTAATGTAATCTCAATTCTTAATGTTAACTTGTAATCAGACTTAGGCACATGTGAATTAGTTTTAGCCAAATACAAAAATTGTCCAGGTGTTAAAATAAACCTCTAAAGAAAGAGGTTATTATTACTTCCAATAATTACTTCCATTACTTCCAATTAATTGGCCTAGCAATTAAAGTCTATCAAAACTGTCTTAAATACTGTAGCATGACACCTTTAAATATTATTGTACAAAGGAGGAAAAAAAACACTGTATTCCAAACAGATTGTATTCAAAATTTATTTTTAAATAAAAGAAAAAACAAGACAATGATTTTAAATAAACATGGTATATTCTACACATCTGTAGATCAACACAACCTTACATTAGCCATTTTAGCCTTCAGAAGTTCTGTTGCAGCATCTTCTACAACATTTGACAGTGCTGGTTTCCATTTTATAATCAACCAAACAATACCCAAATGAACCTATTTGCTTAAGTGAAGCTTTATTTTTCATGACCAAAAATGGCTCTACTAATACAAAAGCACCTATTAAACAGTTATCCCCATCTAATATTTTTTAAGTGAAGTCTGTTCAGCCTTTTTTTTTGGTTCTGTTCCATTGCCTGCATAGAAATCAGCATAAAGTTAAGTCACAAGCTAAGCTTCACTTCAGCAGTGCAATGAATGGCACCAAACTTCATGAGACAAATGAAGATACAAACATCGTCAGCGAAATTCAACTATGTAAAAACAATATTAAAATCAGGGTGTTTTCATGGGTCACAACTAGACTAGCTTTCAGTGTGCAACTCTCCTCAGGAAAAATGCTTTTTCCTGATTCACATGAAAAGAATGAAGCATGCATCAAAAGCCTTTGTTCATATAGAAATGCCCATTAAAAGAGTTCCATGGTATCATAAGGCAAAATAGATGTTAAGGTGGATGAAGCATTTTGGCCCAGAGTATGTTTTACAACACATACATACACATTACATTTGTGTAGCATATGACAGGTTAGGGATTGGCTCAGTAAGGTAAAAGTGTCCATTTTTATAAATACATGTCATTATTGCTAATATGCTACACATTATCATCCAACTTTTAAAGCTGCTTTGTTGGCATGACCTTTGTAATTAGCAGCTTACATTCATGGTGAAAATACGCTATTCCACATGAAGAGAAGTAAAGCAGCATACAGTCATGAAAACAAAAGGCTTATGCAACATCCCTCTCAAGCTTTGCTGTGTTTTTTTAATTAAAAAGTGTTCAAAGAAAACAAGTCCAGTTCACCACAAATTAGGAAGTCTCACAACAGGGTTGAAAACCAAGCTACAGGGAGCAGGGGATGGGGGGGCTGGAGTGGGGACGAGGGGAAACACGGCATGCATTATAATCTAGTCCTTTAGTCATACCACTGGAATACAAAAGTCCAATTTAAAAGGCTAGACTAACAGTTGAGGCAAAAAGCCAAGAGTAGACTTAGTTTGATATTTAAATTAAGATTACAATTTTAATCAGTAACAGCAAACTCACCCAGTCCTTTAATATATTCACAATATCTACTGTAATTGAATACTTAATTATACTAGTATAGGTATGTATGTTCACTTTAAAAAGATATTAAATACCTGCTTCATGAAATTACATTCTTAAGACATTGTGTAAGAAAATAGCTTGTGTGTGAAATGTTTCCGAAATGTATTTCTGTTCCCTTCTACCCCTATTATGTCAACACACACACACCCCCCACCACAACCGCATTCACTCACACGGGAAAAACACCCCTTAAAAAAGGATGGAGATATTGAGTGGGACCAGCTTGGCTAGTTACAGCACAGTGCTTAATGAGGTTCAAGACAGAACCAGATCAGAGTTGGCCAAAAGATGCCCACAACACATGCCTGACCAGTAATTCCTTCCAACTCATTCTATCAAACTCAGTCCACTTTTGGTTCATTGCAATGACTAAAGTATTTCATATATACATATAAACACAAGACTCCAGCTTTCCTTTGTTTCTGCAAAGCATTTTTACCTTTCCATTCATTTTGTTCTGCAGCAACTACAAGAGGTAGGCATAAAGCATTTAAAAGCTTCTTTCCCAAGGTCCCGTTACTAGCTCAGTTTAGTGGGATAAAACAGGAATCAGCTGTACTTCTGTGTTTTTACCAAGTACAGTTTTGTACAATCCAGCTGGAAAATAGCTATGTGAACCCTGGACTTGCTAGGCTAGCACACCATGGAACAAGAAGCTGTCCATATTGAGGAGGATCCTTTTTTTTAAATTTTTTTTAATACATATTTTAAATGTTTACTGCAGAGCATTCCTATAGAACGTAGATGTCAGGCCCAATTGTCTCCATTTCTATTTGTACATAGGAGCAAGGTACCATTTGGCCAAGACTACAGATGTATTTTCACAGATGCAAGTGCCATGCAAAAATAAATTAAAGAACAGATACCAAAACATAAAAGTAGTAAAACTACTGAAGGTAGATTTTCTTAAAAGTATTTATATAAACAATTTGTAATACTCTTCTTCCCCCTCTTTTTTTTGACATTCACAGTTACAAAGCTGCGGCTATACATCAAGAATTTCTTCTGCAGTGCCTCCACAACGTAATCTGTAGCGTCCTGTCCTCCAGCTAATAGTGGGGTCCCACAAAGCAGAGAGGAAAATATAAATTGTCATGGATTCTCTGATGAACCAAGCTACTGCATAATCAAGTTTTGAAAAACACAGAGCACCACCCTAGGAAGGTAGAAGAGAAGTATTTAAACATACTGCTTATTCAAAGAGAATTTTCAAATAAGTTTATCTGTAACAGAAATGTTTTAAATTTAAAGTTTATTAGACAGATTTACATACTAGTAACTTTTTTTTCATAAGCCAAGAACATTTTCCTGCTCAAGATATGATTACCCATACTAAACATGAGGAGCTTGGCAGAATTACTCAGGTGTTTTGAAAAGAGACTGGTATGTAGAGTAAGAAGCATTAAGAAGTGTGACAAATTCACTTTCTTCTTTTTGAAGCTTTACAAAATTGCGTTCAAACAGACACTGGGGTTTAGCCACAGACCTAAGAACAGCATCTAGACAACACTCCTGCACATTCCCAGAGAAGTCACATTCAAAGAAATAAGCCTCTGGCTTACTGCATAGGAAAAGTGGTATTAGCCTGTCAATATTTTCTGCTCCTTTGAGAATTTCCAGCTACATGTGGAGCTAGAAATCTAAAAGGCTTCTGAAGACGAGTACAAAAAGGTTTTTATGTGGTAAGAAGGCTAATCAGAAAGGTGGCTGTTAAGCTGACTGTCTGGACTCCTACAGAATCAACACAAGGCCCAATTTATTAAAAATTTTATTTTATTTCTAGTATGTGTTAAGACTGCCAGAAGTAATTCTCATCATACTGAGAAGTATGATGAACACAGAATTATGGATCAGATTTGGATGGAATACGGTCACAGCAGAAGTAGTTCCTACAACATCAGAAGAACAAATGCTGTTCTGATTTGTGACATCTCTGTATATTAAAAGTTTTGAGGCCTCAATTCTAGTTACGGAAAGACTTTGTGCCTAGAAGTAGGCTACGGTTGTACTGTAAGTCCATTATTAACAAAATAGAGTGAAAAATGCACTTAAGAGTACATGTACACATCAATAAATACTAAGAGAAAACTAAGATAAAAAAAGACACCATAAAACATGCTGTTCTTGTACAGTTAAAAAGTCTTACCACTTCTGCATATACCTAGACGGAGCACAGTAGAAGTGTGAAGATTAAGGGGACAGAGTCTAGGCAAAGGCAGGTGCATTTAGAAAACAAAATTACAGCCAAGCGCACTTACTCAGTTTTGCACGACTATAACTGAAGTTTGAAGACCAAGAAGTAACAGGGTTTGACCTGTTATTTCCTTGATGTCAAGAGAATTATTTTCTTCTTATAATTAGACTTTAGCTGTTTTGATGAACTAGATGGCACAAGTAACTTTAATAATACCAAAGAAGTCAAGCTACGTACCTGAACACCTTTTAGTTGAATGTAGTCGAATATAAACCACGCTAAGCAGTGACACATGAAAAATACCATTATATCCCATCTAAACACATGATGAGCTGCCCATCCAATAACTAGACTGGCAACAAAGCACTCCGAGATTGGCTCACAAATTATTGTGGCAGGCAACATATTAATTCTCAGTTTGGCCCACCTAGAAGAGACAAACAAATTCTGACTACACGTTATTCTTTATGTCCTCCTCCCCCACTTCATCAAGTGATGAACCATCATGGTCTTTTCTGACAGCAATAGTTTAATCTCATTTACTTTACATCTCAAAATATTGCAAAAATTCTCCCTGAACATTTAAAGTACTAAAGGGGAGTTTGAGGTTTTTTTTCCTCTTATCAGTCATACTTCTGCAGAAAGTCAGTGCCTCTTTCCCAACACTAACAAGAGGCTGTGCACTGAAACATGACCATTTTGGAAAACAGTTCAAATTAGCTTGGAAGATGTACTCCTCATTATCAAGTTATCCACATCAGAAGCATGTGACAGGGGTAGAAGAGAAAAAAGATTAAAGTTTTACCTGATCATTCTGGACTGAAACTGAGAAATTGAGTAAGAACCAGAGTTTTGCATTGCAACTTGTGTAGCCATCGCAAATTTCCAGCCCCTGAAAAATTAATTTATTTTTATTAACAGATGTAAATAAAAGATGCAAAACACAATTAGAGAGCAAACATCCAAGAATTTTATTAGGCGTGAAAAGCTTTTGGCATATGCCATATTATTATAATGGGTATAAAGGAAAAAAATAATCATATTTTATCATGTTTCTGCGTTGAAAATGAATAAATACCACTTCAAGAATATTTAAAACAAGCTTTCAAATTTTTTTCTAAAGGAACTTAAAATGACATGGCTTAACTATTTCTAAAAGACTATGACACACTAGCCTTTTAGCACAACAAGAGTAAATTTGCTGTATACACGTGAAGCTGACAAGAACACCTATATTTGAACTATGTACTGTGTGTTTAAAAGAAAATTTAAAGTGCACACAAAGCAGCAAGTTTAGAGTCATCTTACCGGTCAGCTATAGCTTTGGCCATAAAGTAATCTTCAGCAATATATTGTGCAAAAGCTATCAGTCCTCCTGCTTGGTCCAAGACATCCTTCCTCATCAAGCATGACATTCCTGTTACACACTTAAAGCCAGTTAAATTGGCTGAAATATATGACCTTGGATGCGAAGTTCCAAAATAAACCTGCCAAAACAAGGTAACATTTTTAAAACTCTACATGTATTTATGTAAGTACTACTCACATGCAACTTTTCCTCCAAAAATGTTTGAAAGAAAAAAAAAGTGCTAGATGTGGCCAATTACAACTGTGTATTTGGAAATATCTTTACCACCAATCCAAGAAGTCTAGCTACCACTAAATCTGAGAAACCTAGTAGTGATATTGGCTGTATTTTTATACAGAGTAGGGTTTAAATCCACATGTTAAACAACTGTATTTCATTTGTTATTTACTTTCTAATTTATTTAGGCTGTTCCCAGGGAATACATATATTAAAATTCTATTAAGTAATTGGTAATCACTATAATTAATATATTATTTGGTGATAGCTGACAGACATGCTGACTCCTCCTTTTGGAAAGGTTAACTGCATTACTGCATACATGTTCTCAGAAACTTATGGTTGTACAGAAGCAGAAAAATTTTGTTGACCTGATGTACTTGCAAGCCAAAAATAAATTCAGATTGTGAGACAGTCTTTTTTGAGATTCATTAACTTATAACTAGAAGTTACCTATAAAGAAACAGCAGAAATGAATGCTAGCACCTCTCTCTACTATTTTTGCTATTGATGACCTTTGTACTACTCTAAGACTCATTTGAGTGGAGGCATGCTCATCTTGCTGTACATTGGACCTGGAAGCAAAAAGTTCTTCCAGGAATATGGAAGCCGGAGTTGTAATTCTTGCTACTTCAGCACATAGCTATACTAGTAGCTTTGTGCTATAGCTCCTTGTTCTTCTCTTGTAAGACAAAATTCAGACATTTTGTCAGAAAAACCACACAAGTGCCCTCCCTCCATGCAATGAAGGGGTATTGAATTTCACTGCACTTTCATTTCTCAGGCTTCTGCCTTTGTCACACATTGGTCATCCTTGGACACAAAACACCTTTTCCATCCAGCGTAGAGTAAGAGATAGTTGATTAATTTATATGCCTTGAGACACAAGGAACAAACAAGAAAATGCAACCTCTTCATTTTACAAAAAAAGAGAACTTACTGAGAAAGGAGGGGAGAATAGGACAGAATAATATAATATAATGGTGGATAGAAATCAACTGTTCACTTTCTCTTCCAAAACAAGTATTAGGAGACATGAAATAGCACTATAAGAGGAACCACCAGCTTGTTCTTCAACAGACAGTAATCTGTGGAACTTCCTCATAAAGACAGTTATAGATGTTCAAAGTCTACATGGACTCTGAGAAAGAATGGGAAAGTTTATGCAAGAAATCTGTTCTTACTAGAACACCAGTATATGAAGGATTAGGAAATACACAAGTTTACTTCCTGCTTGGGAAGTCTTTCAGCTGAAGATTGCAGAAAGTTGACAGTATTACAAAAAAAAAAAAAGATATAAGCCTTGCTTGTGTTCTGCTCTCCTCAAGGGCTCTGCTTGTAACCCCTACTGGAAATAAGCTACTGTGTGAACTGGACTTTACTCTGACTTGTCATGAACATTTCTGTGCTCCTTTTCAAATAACAAATATAATTAATAGCCCTTTCTTACTACGTACTACAAAGTTCTTCAGTTTTAATAACTTTTAAATAAAATCCATCATTTTTATCCTGTTATCTTTATTGTTTGTATTGTAAACTGAAATGTTGAATTGATGTTCAGAACACCACAGTAGAGTTTTTGAGCATTTAAAAGTTATCCCAGATAGTTTGAAGCATGACTATGGCTGAAAATAAACATTTCTTTACTCAAGAGGGACTACATGACTTTTAGTCAGCAAGGTTCTGCAAAAAAAAAAAAACCAACCACCCAAACCAAACCAACAACATTGCACTCACTTGTTCAAGGGTAGCAGCAAAACCCTGTCTGTCTGCAACATAGGGAAGCCCATGGACCAAGCCTACTTTTTCAGTCATTTGATTGGCCATATCTGTCAGTGTATCTGGCGTTACTAAGTGACAAATGAAAAAAAGACAGTTCGTTGAGCAATTCTGTCATTAGCAGACTACTGTATAGAGACGCTAATTCTCATCATATCACCAATATCAAGAGCACATATACTTTGATGCACAGTAATTTGGAACTATGAAGATTCAGAAAAAATAAACACTAATTTTCAACATATACATCAGGAACAGTTTCAATACATTTTAAAAATTATGTATTCACTTTTAAATAGAGTAAACATTTTTATACTAAGAATTACTTTTTTTTCCTCCAGATTTTAAACTTTCATTGCCACTTGTACTCTCAGTCAAAATAATCTCCAACAACTGCTTGCCTACAGGGAATAAGAGCAATATAACAATCAGCACATTACAACACACACCTACCTCTGATTCCACTGTCACAAATCCATATGAGATCATATTTGGCAACTTCATAGCCAGGCATTAAGTTGTTAATCTTGGGGTTAATGCCAACCTTCTTGCCACCTAGAAAAATACAATCATCAAATAATGTATCGGGTTTTTTTTTTTTTTGCATTCAGACTCAATACCCAAAATATTTGCACATACTAACTGATGAACATCTAAGTGATTTCTCATCAATTCTTAGAGTCCACTTTCATTATTTAATTTTTAACTTTAATTATTCCTTCACTGATGTATTTTACATCTTATTACAGTTATTCAGAGAACTAGAGAGGAAAAAGTATTCAAACACTTCCTCAAAATGGCAGGGTACAAAGGTTAATGTAATTAAAGGATACTACAGCCATAAAGTTCATTGCTATATTCTGCTAGGTAATTATTCTCTACCTCTTATTTCTTAAGACCACTGATTATGGTCATTACATTCTACAGAAAAATCAAGAAGGTGTAGAATAAAATTGAAGTCAGACATGTTGCTTCGCTTCCAACAGACAGACAAGGTACAGTTTGTTTCGTGTCAGAGAAAAAAAATTACATTCTACTACCTAATTCTAATATCACTTTACATTTGAATTAAAGGAAGGAAAGGAAGAAAGATCCCTACAGTCTAAACTGATGAAGGAGGATTGGTGCAGGACCTGAAGCTCAAGTACAGCCACAACTACATGTCACTTCCTGCACATTTATGTGCAAAGACAGGATTGAAACTGCTGTTTCAGGTTTAGAAGGAAAATGTTGTTGAGGACATTGAAAACATCTAGAATTCTCCCCAGTGTTTTTTGGGACTGGTATCACAGATTGAGACTACAACTTACTTCTTTGCCCCAAACTGACAATTGAGCTATAGAACCAACACTGGCTGAACAAGACAACTATCCATTCTAGAACACCGTATACAGAGTTGGAAACCTACAAACATTTTATGAGTCCCACCTTTGAGTTGCACTGCTTACCTATGAACAATCTAGCATCAACATTTGGGTATTTGCCAAGGAGCTTTTTGCATACATCAATAGCTGGATCATCATGATCTTGTACACAGAGCAGCACTTCATACTAGTAAAAACAAAAAAAGTACACATATATATGTATATATTTACACACACTTAATATCAGTATGGTCTAAGGAATAAAGCTTAACAATGTACCAAGCTTAAAAAATAAAGAGCAGTGTTACAGAATTAAAAATAAAACCAAGGGGATTGTTTTACAGCTAAATAAGGTTATTTTTTAAACACACAACCAAGTACTTGTGCAAAACCAAGGAACATTAGTTTTCTTGTTACAGAAGGGTTTCTATTAGGTATCAAGCAAGACATCCTGGTATACAAGGTAAATTTTCTATTTCTACTTCCATTTTTGTTCACCTAGGAATCTTCAATCCAATCTTATATTCAGTAAAGTTACAGCACACAAAATATTGAAGGAATGAAGTTATGATACATTTAACTGTGTAACCCTGAACTACACTTCCCTTCCCTTTACTCTGTAGGTGCATATGCAGAACACAGTTGGAAGATAACGCATACACCAATACACATATTTTCCTCACTAACAGAGTAATAGTTAAAATCAACAAGAGGTAATGGAAAAATAAAGCTGTTCCAGTAGTCAAGATACATGCTTGTTACATATAAGATACAGACATCAGGTGAAGAAATTGTATTAAGAAACAATGTTTTGCAACAGCTTAGCAAGTCAGTCCTGTTTGTGTTAACAGCAAATTCCCAAATACTCCCTTCTACTTGATATAAACTTCCTCATTTAAGTTAAATACAGTCTTTCAAGAAAAAAAGGTACTGTTAAACATAAAAAACCTCAACAACTAACTGCACACAGAATACTGTAGAAACTTAAAGTCACAATACCAATTTAGGTGCTTATAAGACATGGCCTAGCACAAACTCAGACAAATACATCTACCCATAAATCTAAGTTATCAGAAGTAAGGGTCAAGACTATCTTTTGTAAAGCAAGATCCAGCTTAACTGTTTTTCTGAATTCTCAATTAAGTTTTATTTGCAGTCAAATGTTTCAACTGCAGAATGGTTTTGATGCTCATTACTGCCATAAATAGCTTAAGATATTGTTGCAGATTTTTTGCAGTTTGCAATACTGGTACACACAACGTGCCTCAAGTAGGCTTTAAACTTAACTCGACCACTCTTTATTGCATTTTTGAGTGTCAAATATTCATGTCTTTTCATTTATTTTTGTTTAGTGACAAATATTCATGCCTGAACTTTCTCAAAAGGCCCTAAGCTTTGTTACAGAAAAACTATTTGACTTTTAATAAGTTCCAAATGGTGGGGTTTTTTTTGTTTGTTTTACTCTGCCTACTTAGGAGTAAATTTAAAGCTCTCAGAATACACAAAGGAAACTCATACAGCTCACACATACCTTTGACCTTTTACAACTGAAGCAGTAGCGGCAGAAACGAAAAAAGGTTTTATTTAAAATAAATTACAAGTGTTAGAACTCAGGAGATATGCAGTAGACAGCCCAGTCATATGTCCATCCACAGAAACATACACCAAGCAGTGATTGATGCAGCAAGCATTTACACCTTTCTCCTTCAAGTTGTAAGCTCATTATAGCAAGGACAGCAGCTGACACACTTATCACCTATATTACAAAGTCAAATAAGGTTCAACAGAAAATGTTGGCTTTTATTAACTATTTGCTTCCTGACACTGTTGAGCAGCTTGGAGACCATCCTACCTACCAACAAGTGAGATACACCACCTCATCATTGAGTGATTCTTCGTTAGCTGAACCAGCAGTAAGAACCACCAGCATCTTTAAGGCTATCAGTTAAGTGTCCTCTTTCAGAGGACTTCTTACAGAAATGTAGTTAATTAGGAGGATGTCTGACTTCAAGTGATCTCCTTCTAGACTGAATGGTTTTACACTGCTGTAAACACAATACAGGAATAATGACTTCACAAATCTTAGTGTAGACCATTTTCCATCCCCAAGCCTTAATCATGTTCCTTTCTAAAAAGGTTTTTTTGAAAGGAGTATTTGCAACATGTAAAATGGGTAATTATCCATTTGATGTGGAAGGAAGAACAATTCAACACAATCAAGTTGCATGGTTCTAGTTCAAGCTTATGATATGACTTTTGGAGGCACAACAGGAAAAAAAAAAGACTAAACGGTATACATACTTTTGGATAATCCAGTTCAAAGAAGGTTTCCAAATTGTTGATCAAATTAGGATCCACACCTTTTAATGGTTTTAGAAGTGAAACACCAGGAAGCTTGCTATATGGCTGTTTGTCTGTGGCTTTCTTATTGAGGTGGAGCCGTCTGTAATGAGAAAAACATACCACCAGATAAAGAAAACATGCTAGAGAATTCCACTCAAAATACAGTCAGAACTAAGAGAACCTGTGAGTTGAAACTACTGCACAAAATTAGCTTTGGTTGTAGAAACAACAACTATTTTTATTCTGACAGTTGATGTGTCAGAGACAATCCCTAAAAAAAAAATATCTTAGCATTCTATGTAGGTTAAATTCAGCCTTATTCAAGTTATAAGACATTTCAGATTAACACATTTTATACTACATATTTTGAGCAACTAAGTCCCACTTTTTTCATACTGCACAAGAGACAAGACTTTTCTGTCTTCCTCCATAGCATTAAAATTCATTGAATTATTAGCTGGATAATCTGAAAATTTATTATAAACAAGGCAGAAAAAAGGATCAGGTGCTTCTTCCAGTATTATGCTAAGTTACACAAAACTTATAACAAGCTGAAAACACAAGGGAAACAGTTGATCCTACTGATCAATTTGCTAACAAACACCTCCAAGAAGTAGATAGGGGTCAATCAACTATAAAATTCTAGAAACCAGAGCCACTGGGCCAGGTCAGAAGCACAGATAAACAGAATGCTATTCGAAACAGTAATTACTATTTGTCAATTTACTTTTTATACTCATTGCTCAAATCACATCATGATTTACTGTCCTGATTGTTTAATCCTACACTCCTTTGATGATAAATGCAAAATTAAATTCTGAAAGCTTGACAGGCCAGTATACAATCAAACTTGCAAACATATATATATATATATACAAAATTCAAGTAACTCGAGAAAAAGGATTTACTGAAATATGAATTTGCAAGTCAGTGTATAGACCACACACTGTAGTTCTATAACATGCACAGTAATCAGATTGAAAGAATATTTTATTGTAGCATGTACCTAATGGTATAAATTCTTAAGAACTTTCACACTAAAATTTACAAGATGCTGCCTGAAAAAAAAAAAAAAAGGGAATAGGTCTGGCTTCCTGGAGTGCTTTAACCTAGTTAAATAGTTAAAAACAATAAAAATAAATCGAGTTCCTAGGAAGCATGCCCCTGAAAAGTGTGCCTAACCAAGTGAAGTTACTGAACTAAAAAGGAGCTAAGATAAGAGATTCCAGTAGTTCTCCGCAATTATTTCTTCCTGAAATGGGACAGTGACATCACATTTGTTTCCTCATCAGACCCACCCCAGCATGCTTTCAGGCAGGTCTGCAGTTGGACACCAGGGACATAATGCTGTTACAGCATGGAGTCACTAAAAAAAACAGGAGAACAAAGCAGATGATGTCTTCTTACTGTTAGGGAGTCCAAGCCTGGGTGTGGCGGTATGCTCTCCCTGTTTTCCTTTCCTACCCCCCTGCTCCAACATAACGAGAGAAAGGATGAATATAGACTTGAGGCAGGACTGTGATAAAGAATGTGCACCAAATAATAAAACTGCAGAATCTTTCAAGGCATCCTGTGACAAATTATGCTGACACACAGGATTATGCAGGTGTAAGAGAAAAGCCTGGTGTAATAGAAGGGAACCTTGGAAAACATACAAGTGAGGCACACAGCATTATCAGGATTTCATCAGCCATGAAGCATCATACGAATAGAGTACCACTCTGTATGGTCAGACTGTAATACATTATCTTAAAAATAAGACTCCAGTTCACATTCTATTCATAATGCTGTACAAAAGTGGCAGTCTGCCATCCTGAAAGCATCATGGTATTGTGACACTAAGGTAAAGCAATTTCCATGCCAGTAACTGCAATGGTCTGTTACAGTCTATGGAGCAAGAGTCAAATTAACAGTAAACCAGATCATTTTACACAGAGAAAGACTACTTGTGAAGTAACACATTCTGAAGAAGAATAAGGAAATTTACAATTGAAAACCAATTGAAAAAAAAAAACAGTTACAATATTCAAATTAAGGCTAACATTTAACACAAAACTCAAAATAGATTAAGTTTAAACAATATTAACAACAATGATGCAGAAATGTTCTAGATGAAGTGTTACAGAGCACTCACCAAAAGCTCCAAAGCAGAGGTAAGACAAAGCAGTAAGTTGGTATTTTTGAGAGCTAACTTGTGCTTATGGCTCTATTTTTTTTTATATCTTAGCCTAATGCAGTAAGCCACAGAAAAACACTACACCAAGATATTGTATAACAACTTTGAAACGGATGCTGGCAGAACACTCTTTGAAGGCATTTTCCAAACCTGTGTGTGAAAGACCAGTAGCCAGATTATCTATAAGCACTTCTGCATCTACATATATTAAATGAATCAGCCTGCAATCCCTAGGTAGCAAAATTATGGAATTCCTTCTAAGCAGTCTTAAGTGCTGGTGTATGTAGGTGGGGAAAGAAAAAGCAGCAGGATGCATACTAGTGTCAGGAACTATAATTCAACTATCCTATGTAAGAGGCATCTGCAAAAATTTCTCAAGCTTGGTTCCTTAACATGCTATGAATCCATAGAAGGAACTGTAATCTAGATTCCTTCTCTCAGAGGTAAAACAGTATTTTCAAAGACAAAATACAGCTACTGAATTACTGCCCAGTATACTACATGATGAATTCTTGCTAACCTGTATCAAATTAAGCAACAAGTTTGTTTGTTCGGTTTTTTTTTTTAAGGCCAAGACTACACTTCCTCCTCTCGCCTCATCACAGCCAAAACAGTATTACAGCAAAAAGTTTGCTACAGTAGACAAACCACTGGGTCTCTCAGGTGGTATCATAACAGATGCCTTTTAAAAGCAGCTGGAAAAACCTAAATACTCTTTATTCACTCATTTCAACCTTCTCTCAACAGCTACTTTAGAGAATTATCCTTTAAGGGGGTAAGCAAATAACTCTTGGTCAGAAATTTGTAACATATACTTAAGTATTGCAAGACAGCAGTAACAAGATGCAGGAATCACTGAAGAGTAAGAGTACAAGCTACCCTCCCACCCCTTCCTGCTTCGGATATGGGTACGGCCCGGCGCGAGACTTACACCCTCTCCCCCGGATTTTCACGGGCCAGNCTGAACCATCTCACATAGGTGTTTGTGGAGTGTTGGTCTATTATGGAATTGCAGACAGATCTCAGCTTGAGTATGAGAAATAAAATGCAAGATGATCCCACTTATTTTGTCAACAGAAAGGTAAAAAGGATGAGCTCCCCATATCTCCCTTACTTTTTATACATATCTTGTGTTAAAGGACTTCCAGAAGTCCATAGCTTTATGCATAGAAGAGACAAAGTGAAGTTTGCTATGGATGCACCACACTGGTCAGCACCTTCAATACAACTGAAAAAAGCCTAGAGGAGTTAAAGTAGTATTACAGTCAACTCCTAAATTCACAAAAGGGTTAAAAGCACCCTTACTTCACAAAGGCTAACTTTAGTCCATTTAAAATCCTACCACGTTAATGTAATAATATAAAGACAAATCCACATAAGGCTATATAGATAACTACCAAATAAGTTTGCAAACTTGTCTTCCAAAAAGCAGTAACTTTTTATACCGTCATCTGACTACAATTAAGTAATCAAGTACAATTTTTAATATATAAAAAAATTGATAAATTCCATAAATTTAATAAGATTATTTATATATATTTGAGCCATGAATTCAAGACAGCATTTGGCTTGGGAGCTACAGTGCAAGTTTTTGCCTGACCATGAAGGCAGGAGGAAAAGGGTCTGCACAAACAGTTCTTGTCATAGCCCTGGTCCACCCCACCAGGGAGCAAAAGAATACACTTGGACATGGAGACAGAGATAAGCACAAGAGAACTCCTTGCAATGGGACATCTAAGGCTCAATAATACACTCTTATCAAGCACATATTTCTCATATCGCTCTACCCCAATTTAAGTATATAAACATAGTACTATGCATTAAGAGGCCTACTACACACTCACACCCTTTTAGGGACTTCCTAGACTCCAGACAGGTTTGAAAAGGAGTAAACCAGGTCAAACAAAAAATGTCACCTGTGGCCACAGGCCTCCTAACAAAAATTATCCTTAAAGCAAGAACTAAACACCTTGATCTTGTTTTCAACCTTTTCCCCCTTTACAGGGGAGCTTTATAACGTAGTCGAAACAGTTTAACTACAGGCCACTTCTCAGAGGCACTCCCTCTTTCCTCCTATCCCATGTTTTTCTGGGATGTGCTATGCTTCTCAGTGCTGCTGACATTGTCTAATCCCACAGTGACCCAGTTGAGATACTTAAACCAACACGTAACTATAAACTGCAAAATGCTGACATTCCATATAGGGTTAACATAAGTATACAGTTTGAAAGGATGATCGTGCAGATTCACTAACAGCAAAGATTCCACGAGTTCCTTTTCTGTGCTGCCACCAACATCAGCCAAACAAGACATGCTGTATCAATGCCTGCACAATCCTGCTTCAATTCACTTAAAGTTAACCTGTGGTAGGAGGAAAAAAGCCAGATTTATCTTCTGAGAAAGCCCCAAGAAGCTACAGAGCATGTTCAATAAGATGGCTGTGAATATGCTGCCAAAATCATGGGAAAAGATGAGGAATAGGGTCTCCTTCCTCCTCAAGCTTTAGTGAACTTCCAAAAGAGCTGAGCTGCACATGGATGAGCAGTGTAAGCCCACTCACCATAAAGTCAGAAGGGGACCAGTGTCAACATAAAGAAAGCATCAGGGGCACACTTTCCTTTAGAAACATACAACAGGATTTGAGTCAGGCCCCTGAAAACTCTTCCACAATCAACTCTGCATCACAGCAGCGTCACTTCCTTATACCTTGCTCTCTGTCCTTATTTGCCTGCCAGAAACAGCTAACTAGAATTACTAGCATAAGACACTACCAGCATCCACAAGTGACTCAATGTAGTATTTAAAGCATACCAGCCTTCTATCTCTCTTGGCTGAAAGGAAGAGCTCACCCCACAGAAACATGCTGGCACCAGTTCAGTATACCTTTTGTGTGCTGGCCTGGGTCAACCCATCCCTGCCTACTAAAGAACCCTGGTTTGCTGGAGTCTTCTCCATCTTCCACTCTCGCCCCTTGCTTACCTCTGATTCAATGCCATAGAGACATGGAGCAAGCCAACCCACCCACCAATCCAACAGTTACCACAAGTTTCTGATCCAACAACAGGGAGAAGTAGAAATGTACAGCTGGGGACAAGTGGAAAGAACTTAAGAGGAAACACCAGTACCACTTTTACCATGACAGCAATTGTAATTAAAAGCAACTAACATGTCACTTGGTCTTGATAAAATTCCCAGAGAGAGGGAAGTAAGCAAGTCTGAAAGAAGGAAATGGTGGGTAAGATCCAGGTACCCACTTTGTAATACAGACTTCCCATGGCTGTCTGCCAGCAGAGAAACATAGGTTTGTACATGCCTGCAAACAGAGAATGTAATCCTACTGTTTGCATACTAGAAGTTTACATTGAAAAGCACACTGCAATTGGTTAAAGCTTCATCACATACCAGCTGAGGATAGAAGGCAGACCAAGTATTTAATTCACTTTCAACACATTTTCTTTTGCACTACACATACCCCACAGATAAAAAGAAAAAGGACCTTAAAATGAAGTGCACTGAAATCACAATGGGTAGTTGAGAGGAAGGGGAAGGACTTAGAAAAACACACAAAAAGGAAAAAAAAAAACACGCACACACAAACCCATCCACCACCTTAAAAACAAGTTCCAAAATAGCAAATCAAAGCTTTTCTACTACGTTAAAGGTCTTGAGATAGAATTGAGTGAGAAAGAACCTACATTGTGATCACTGTAATTTTTCCAAAGATAAACGTTTTGAAAAGCCAAGTATCAATTTGCTATTCCAGTTTTGGGAAGCAGCAGTTCAGTCAGTGGCTAGTAACAGACAAACAAAATCATACACTGTAGCAGTAGATAGGATTTCTACTGTTCTATTTCATATCCTGAAATAGAAACTTTCATGCACAGCTAAAATTCTTTTAGAAGAATCTTCCAAATATTAATCACAAAAGTCATGTTCAATAGATGCAATCCGTGACTTGATACCGTTTTTTTTTTTTTTAAACAAGGAGGGGAGAAGGAGGAGTTTATACTACTTTCAAACATGCGTTGGAGTTTTAAGTAGAGAAAAACCCCTTATTTCTCAGGAAGAAGAAAGACCAAATACTATAGATCTCATCTTGAAGCCAACAAACACTCCCTCTTTTATCAAGAAATTCTTCTTCAACTCCCTTCCCAGCTCCTACACCTGCATAATAAAAGAAAAACAAACAGGCAGCCATACATAGCTTGTAGTTAAACATGAAGTAATGAGAACTCTTTTACTGTCCAAATCGTAAGTCATTTACAATTCAGCAAGCTGAAACAAAGTGTACTTAACAAAAACAAGTTGCCTGTAACACAGCCATTACTGGATCATACCAAGCATTAGAATGAACACACAGTTTTTCCTTGTAGTCTATCTGCAGGCTACCATTAAAATGGCAATTCATTCCCTGCTTCTGCTTTCCCACACCCTCAGCCTACTGGTGGGTATAAAGCAGTCAGCGCCACAAGATAAATTGGATCAGCCTGCTGATCAAACAGAACTATCCCACAGAAAAAGCTAGCTCACTGATCTGAGTCACCACATAGTCACATGCTCACTACGGGCAAATAATGGCAGAAAAGTTTAGAAAGGTGTAGGGGTGGGAGGGGATTTGGATTACCCCTTCAAGCATCAAATCAAGGTTACTGAGGCATAGAAATAAGAGTACTTTTCAATACAGACTGCTTGCAACAAGCGTTATGCAACTTTCGAGAACGGCATCCAGCATGATTTGTGTTTTATTTATGAAAGCATCATCAGTGCCATGTCAGTAAATACAGGCCAGATAAACCAACCATAGCAGAGAGCTTTTAGTACAGGATCAGCCCCTCAATATTAAGTATGGGATCTTTTAAAACACAAAGTTTTAAACATTTTTATATTCAATTTGTTTTTCTGACTTTTATTTCGCAGATCTATAGGATTACAATAGATAGACCTATTTCATAAGGCACAAGTTTAAATTACAATAGCATTTGCTAAACATTAGATGCTTCCCACAGACCCCAGGGTGCTCCTTAATGCTCCCTTTGAGCCAAAGATCCCTGTCACCCATCATCATTTTTCAGATTCTACCTAAGAGCTTCCAGAAGAGTTAACTG
>VZRU01010387.1:6167-22298 GCA_013398155.1 Pedionomus torquatus
CAAGGCACCTCATCATCTTTGTGGCCCTCTGTTGTCCCCTCTCCAGCAGTTCACTGTCCTTCTTGAACTGGGCAGCCCAGAACTGGACATTGTGATAGTGTGGCTGGATGCAGCCACTGGACCTCACATCTTTAAGTGGCAGCATTCCTATCAACTGCAGTGGCATCAGGAGGTCACCCCTCCTATTTGTCTACCCATTTTCTGGACCTGTTTTATATGCTGTACATTTTTATCCTCTGCAATCCTCCAGGGACTCTCAATCTGTTCTCCTTTAAGGAGTATATAGTGTACTCATAAACAGACCTGCCTGTGGCCTTTTACAAACACAGGCTGGGAACGGGAATGGGTGCCTGCCTGGGGATGCAGAGCTGAGTATCCCTGCACAGGGCCAGGTAATGAAAAAGGAGATGGATCTCTCTCTCTCTGGAAAGAAAAGGAGCTGGAGCTCTCTGCAGTAGGTACCTGGGCATTATTCCCAAAGCTTCCAACACAACAGCCTCCTGCTAATCCAGGGGGATTTAGCGGTGGTATCTTGAGGATGTCTGGAGGTTTGTTCATTATTTAATTCATAGAATCATAGAATGGTTAGAGTTGTTCATTTTTTAATTCGTAGAATCATAGAATGGTTAGGGACCGTAAAGATCATCCAGTTCCAACCCTCCTACATGGGCAGGGACACCTCCCACTTCCACCAGACCACATTGCTCCAAGCCCCATCCAGCCTGGCCTTGAACACATCCAGGGATCTACAACTTCTCTGGGAAACTTGTTCCAGTGTCTCACCACCCACACAGTAAAGAATCTCTTCTTAATATCTAATTAATAAAGGAGAGTCAGTGCTGTGCGCTCACACTCTGAGCTGGGAATCCTGAGCAGGAAAAGAATCACAGAATGATACAGTTGGAAGGAACCTCTGGAGATCATCTAGGCCAACCCCCCTGTCAAAGCAGGTCCACCCAGAGCACGTCCCACAGAAACGTGGCCAGGTGGGGTTTGGAATGTCTCCAGAGATGGAGACTGCACCACCTCTCTGGGCAGCCCCTTCCAGGGCTCTGCTACTCTCAGAGTGAAGAAGTTCCTTTGAGCTAAGTGTGAAACAGCTTCGAACTCCTGAGAGCTGGAGAAACTGATACATCAGCATCAATCTGCTGAAGCTTGATTTTGTGCCCCCTGCATGTATGAGCAAGAGTGGCGTTGGAGGGTTACAATGGAGTGATTTTTTGTTGTTTTGTTGATGCATGATAGACAGATGAACAATAAGGCAGGCAAGTTCTACCCGGAGATGGGAGTACAGGCCCCATTGTGACAACAGCAGATAATACTCTAAAAGAGCAGAGTCTGTTTGTGGGTATTTCATCCTTGGTTAATGATGCATTTCCTTGTATCTGGGTGTCTGACATGAGTACATTGTAAGCAGAGCTCTCGTCTCGCTAATGCCACCTCTGTAAAGCTGTTGGTTTACACTGGTTGGCTTTTGTCAAACAGCCAGGCTGGCAGAAGGACTGTGGCATGTGTGAGCTTGTGATGGTCCAGATCACTGCACCCTGAGTTCACTGCCAGCTGCAGGTGTGAGTCTTGGTGCTTGGTGATGGGATCGTCATTCCTGGTACAGTAAAGTATGTGCCTCACATTCAGGGGTGGCAGCCAGGATGCTCAGCACTCTGCCTCCAAAGAAAACCAGAAACTGCCTGAAAGGCACCCTGCCACCTAAACCACCAGCTCCGGGACCTGGGATTCATGGAAGTATAGAACGTTTGAGTTGGAAGAGACTTTAAAGACTATCCAGTGCCACCCCCTTGCCCTGGTCAGGGACACTTCCCACCACACCAGGTTGCTCCAAACCCCATCCAACCTGGCCTTGAACCCTTCCAAGAATGGGGCAGCTACAGCTTCTATGAGCAACCTGGGCCAGGATCTCACCACCCTCACAGCAAAGAAGTTCTAGCCCACATCTCATCTCAACCTCCCCTCTTTCAGTTGAAAATTGTTCTCCCTCATCCTATGGCTCCCCTCCCTCATCAAGAGTCCCTCCCCGTCTCTCCTGGAGCCCCTTTAGGGACTGGAGGGGGCTCCAAGGTTTCCCTGGAGCCTTCTCTTCTCCAGGCTGAACCCCCTCAACTCTCTCAGACTGTGCTCCCAGCAGAGGGACTCCAGCCCTCCCAGCATCTCTGTGGCCTCCTCTGGACCCACTCAACAGCTCCATGTCCTTCTGCTGTTGGTGGCCCCAGAGCTGGAGGCAGCACTGGGGGTTGGAGGTGTCTCCCCAGAGTGGAGCAGAGGGGCAGAATTCCTTCCTTGCCCTGCTGGCCACACTGCTGGGGATGCACCCAGGGTGCAGGGGGTTTTCTGTGCTGCCAGGGCACATTGCTGGGGTGTGTTGAACTTCTCATCCACCAGTACCCCCAAGTCATTTTCCTCAGGGCTGCTCTCCATCTGTTTTCCACCCACCCTGTATTTGTGCCAGGAGTTGCCATGACCCAGGTGCAGAACCCTGCACTTGGCCTGGTTGAACTTCATGAAGGTTTTCATGGGCCCCACCTCTTCAGCCTGTCCAGGTCCCTCTGAAGAGAGACCAAACGCCCTGTACCTTCCTTTGGTGTGCATGTATCATTTTTTCTGATTGCTTCCCACTCCTGACCTGGGACATGCCTTCCTATTCTATGGATTCTGCAGGCTTTCCTCCAGGAGAGCTGTGTAATTTCAGTTCCCCTTGCAAATTGGATATTAGAAGAAATTCTTTGCTGTGAGGGTGGTGAGGCACCGGAACAGGCTTCCCAGAGAAGCTGTGGCTGCCCCATCCCTGGAGGGGTTCAAGGCCAGGCTGGATGGGGCTTTGAGAAACCTGGTGTGGTGGGAGGTGTCCCTGCCCATGGCAGGGATGTTGGGACTGGATGATCTTTAAGGTCCCCTCCAGCTCTAACCATTCTATGATTCTGTGATTCTAAATCGCACCCCATTGCAGAAGGACTGATCTCCGTCTTCCTTTCCCTTGAAGGGGCCACGGCACTTGTTCCGTCTCCTCTCCCCAAGCCGGGGACAGTCCTCTGTGCAGGGGTGGCCTTCGATGCTGCTTTACACCCATCTGTGGATCGATGCCTCCTCTAGAGCTATTGCATAGAAATGTGGTGCTATTGATTCTCTCTCTGCTTTACTTTCTCTTACAACCCCCTAAAACATCTCCTTTTTGTCAGGCTCCTGTGAGCCATTCCCAGAATGGGCATTGTTAGGAGAAATCTTGCTGCATTTCCTTCACTGAAAGGAATTCTCCTATTTTATCATTCATACAAGGTTTCTAAGCCACACTGTTTTTCTTGGGACTGTGTTTATTGACAGAATCCCAGAATTCTGCTCTAACAAATAATCTACCTCCTTCACCAGCATCCTTCCCAAATAAACTCGGGGCAGATGGTAGCCAAGAATGCTGTCTTGGGAGCGGATTGAAATTTGCTGGGACAAATGCAATGGGAGAGAAGAGTATTATGCTTGTGCTAGCAATTAGCATAATCTTTCTTCAATCTTCTGCATGGTAATGGTTATTAAGAAATGTGTCTTCCTGAGCCTTTTTTTTTTTTTTTTTCCATTTCTAAAGAGGAAGCGTAGCGTTGGGATATTTCTGGGTCCTGTCGAGTTCCGGTTGGGGTAAGGACTGATTTCTTATTTGCGTGTTGTGTGCCAGGGCGTTGCAGGAATCTGGGTTCCATGCTGGCTCTGTGGAATAGCCTGGAGGAAAAGGAGATTTTCAGAAGCAGCCATTGTTGGTTTAAGCGGGATGCTGCCCGTGGCCGAGAGGTGAAACACCAGTTCTAAGGCTGTGTCCTTTACTCCTGTGGTGCTGGTTGCCACTCCTGCAGCTCTTCTGAGAGGGAAGAAGCTACTGGGAACTGCAAATTTGATCTCTTTTCCTTTGTCCCATTTACTTGCCTTGAGAAAACTGTTGCTACCCACTTGGAGATTAGTGCTAAACCAAAAAGACCTCTTTTTTGGCCTTTTTTTCCCTCTCCTCCCCCCTGTTTCTCTCCTCCGGTGAAGCCACAGATTCATCGGAGTCAGGGCTTCTCCTGGGAGTACAGTACACAGCTCCTTACACCATGGTGCTCCGTGTTATTTGCTACCTCCCAACGTTGTGCAACACAAATAATAAGTCATGTAGTTGGTTAGTTTTATTACTCATCCAGCAAATGTCTTAGTTGCAAAAGAGCATTCAGAGAGTTGAAGCTCAAGTGCTGGGTGCATGGAGCAGCTAGAAAGTAATAAGCTTAGTGATAGGCTCACAAAATCACAGAATGCTGTGGGGTTGGAAGGGACCTCTGGAGATTATCCAGTCCAACCCCCTGCCAGAGCGAGTCCCACAGCAACGTGTCCAGGTGGGGTTTGAATGTCTCCACAGATGGAGACTCCACCACCTCTCTGAGCAGCCTCTTCCAGGGCTCTGCCACCCTCGTAGTGAAGTTCCTCCTCATGTTTAGATGGTACTTCTTATGTTCCAGTTTGTGCCCATTCCCTCTTGTCCTGTCACTGAGCACCACTGAAAAAAAAAATTGGCCTCATCCTCCTGATACACACCCTTGAAGTATTTATAGGTGTCAATCAGATCCCCTCTCAGATCCCCTTCTCCAGACTAAAAAGACCCAAGTCCCTCAGCCATTCATCATAGGAGAGATGTTCTATTCCCCTCATCATCTTCATAGCCCTCAGCACAGATGTTGCCAGTGAAAACAGTGAAATCTTCCAGGTGACCTTTTTGTTGACCACCCTGCTTTTCTTAAACCTTGCCTGGGCAGGAAGAAAAGCCGTACATCTACACCCAGCCGAGCTGGGAGGCTTTGGGGGTGCTGGTGTCACCACCATCAGGGTTAGAAGGGGGCGGTGGAGGACCAGTGGAGGTGGCCGTGGGATGCAAGAGCAGCAGCAGCTGCACGTGGTCTCCTTTCCAGCCATCGTTCTCCTACTGGGTTTTATCCCAGCTGGGCTGTTATTGCAGTGAACGGAGCGGGAACCGCTTTCTTTGTTCTCAGAGGCTGGTGAGTGACGTGCAACAGTCTTTCCTGATACATGTCAAGATGTATTTTTGTAGCACAGGAATAAAGGACTGCGTTGCAGAGAGACAGATTCCGTTGCCTAACTAGCCACCTTGCTTGTGACTGGCAAAAAGACAGAAGTTCTCTTCTCTGCAGACAGGTAGTACATTAATGTAAAGATAAGGTGGCCAGGCAGGCAGGCCTATGATTTGCAGCTCCAGTTTGAAACCCCTACAGAGTGTAGTTCAGGCTTTATAAAATAAAAGCTAATAAGAATCATAACAATTTTGCTTTCTCTCTTATAGCCTGCAGCAAGCCAGACGCAACATGGGAATTGAAGAATAAAGGCCATCAGCTTCCCATGGCTCCCCCTCCTACTACCTTCTTCCTCTTGCTCCAAATTGTTTTGAAAACATTGCTTCTCCCTTGCCTATTTCATTTTTGCAATGAAGTCATCAAACAAGATGACAGGGACTTTCTGAGACAGAAATCAATCAGCAAGTTTCTCTTTGGCTTTTTTTTTTTTTTTCTACTCAGGCAGGAAATAGGGGAATAAATTTTAAGAGAGTCCAAAGGGAAGGGAAAGGGGCAATGGGTGGGTTGGACCCAACGTGGAGGGGTGCAAGTAAACAGATGGAGCTTCTGGACTGCGTCCAACCCATCACAAATAAATAAGCCCTTGGCATGTGTTTGTTCTGATGCGAGAAGTTTCAGCAAGTCATGGTGGGTTTCTGTTGTCCACTGGAAAATAAAAAGAGGTTCTCAACATATCCTGTCTCCTGGCACAGCAGTTTTGCTTAAAAGGGAGTTGTGGTTTCTCCAGAGGATGCCCCCCATTGCTCCAGAGGAGCAGTCCACTTCCAGTATGAAAAACCACGTTCAACTTGTGCTAGGCTACAGCCCTCCTACTGGGATCAGTGATTTAAGATCTCCTGGGGTGCCCATGAGCTGGTACCTGCTCAGCACCTGACTAGAGACCGTGAGCCAGCAGTGTGCCCTTGTGGCAAAGAAGACCAATGGCATCCTGGGGTACATCAAGAAGAGTGTAACCAGCAGGTGGAAGGACGTCATCCTCCACCTCTGCTCTGCCCTGAGGAGGCCCCATCTGGAGCACTGGTTGACCACCCTGGGGATCTGATCAACCTATAAATACTTCAAGGGTGGGTGTCAGGAGGATGGGGCCAGGCTTTTTTCAGTGGTGCCCAGTGACAGGACAAGAGGGAATGGGCACAAACTGGAACATAAGTTTCATCTAAACATGGGGAGGAACTTCTTCCCTTTGAGGGTGGCAGAGCCCTGGAAGAGGCTGCCCAGAGAGATGGTGGAATCTCCATCTCTGGAGACATTCAAACCCTACCTGGACACATTCCTGTGGGACCTGCTCAGGGTGGACCTTCTTTGGCAGGGGGTTGGACTAGATGATCTCCAGAGGTGCCTTCCAACCCCATAGCATTCTGTGATTCTGTGAGACCTGCACCAGCCCCAATGCCCAAATAGATGGGGAATTGTCACCTGGCTGAGGGGGGTGGGGGGTGGGAGCTTTTCTCTGGCTGCTTCCTCAGGAGGATCCTGAGTGATCAGGTCGAAGCAGACAGGTAATTTGTGGAGGTGGCTGAAGGTAATGGAAAAAACTCATCTGGTGGCATCATCCCCCTGCAATTTCTTTTGGGTTTAGGCAGAATAAAGGTAATCTTAGGGGTTGTTTCCATTCAAGCCATGGCTGCTTTAGGAATAGATTCAGATGTACCGAGGTGTGCATCCAGCAACAAAGTGATGGTTGGGCAGTCGCCTTTTCAAGACACAGAGGTAGGAAAAGCTGTTGGTCAGTTTTTATGATGATTTTTACTCTGGCTTCTTTGCTATTCCTCTCCGCTGTTCACCGAGTACAGGCCGTGCATGAGAGACATGGTCTCTGCAGCTCCAAAGCCCTTGCATTCTCTCCAAAGGCAATCTGAATGCAGTCAGAGAGCGGTCATTTGCTTGTCCCTTATGCAAGGAAAGTGCTAACCCAGTGGCACACCAAATTAAAAATAACCAACACTAAATATCACTGTCACAAACCAACAGATTTTAATGGAAAAACACTTGATTTCAGCAAAAAGATTTGAGGTTTTGAAGGAAAAGCTGACAGTTTGCCCAACATAACTTCTTTTTTCAGGGCTCACTTTGCAGAGCTCCTCTGTGTGCTTGTCTTCATCCAAAAAAAACCCAAGCAAGTGAGAGGCAAAAATGAGAGCACCAACCAAACCCCTTCTGCACAGTTCTCATTGATAGCTTGTTTTAGGGAAGACTTAACTTGGCTTCGCTGTACTAATGAGCATCAGTCAAGGTGTTAACTAAACCAGCTTTTCTTGTGAGTCTTTCAGGTCTTCTAAAATGGTATTTATTAAGGAGTCTTCTATAGTTTTTTTTTTATTCTTGCCTCTAAAGATGCACACTCGTGGCCAAACCAGTGCTTCAAGTGGAAACAAATACTGGCTTCATTTATTTTTATCTATGACACATGCCCAGACCAAGGCAGAGTGTTCTCAATGCCAGAGACCTCAATTGGGTCTTCATTTGGGTAAGAGATGCAAGGTGGGGGCAGCTGTGGCCAGCCAGGATTGTCCCCCAAGCCCCCCCCAGCAATGCAGAAGGGCTTCAGGAGGGGACGTGCCAAGTGGCAGGGGCTTTCCTAAAAGGCAGTATACTCTGGAAGTTACCGTGGAGAATCCACGGAGTGACAGAGATTTCTGGAAAAGGGTTAGTCTTTCTGAAGATAGAGACCTGAAGGACTCAGAAAGACATTTCCATGGGCAGAATAGGCTGTTAAAGATGTCAGGTGAGCACCTTATCCCTGCAGTCCAGGCATGGCTCTGTCTTGGCTTTTCTATTCCATGCTAAGCTTTAAGAGGTCACTTGGTGACTTGAGCAGAGAGTGATACACCTACTGCTACTCTGCTTGTCCCCCAGGGAGTCCACAACAGCCATGCCAAGGTCACCAAGTTTCCCCATGTCTCACAAAGATGTTCCCCTCCACTTCACGTGGGAGGTTTTCCCCTTGCAGGGAGTGGGAAAGGTCCCTCAGGACAAGAAGAGCTTGGGGTGTTCAGCCCCCCCAGCCCCACAGAGTCTCGGTGACAGTGGGACAAGGAGCATGGAGCTGTCTCCGCTTGATACCTGGTGGCAGGCGCCGGCTACAAGAGACAGCATTAGGATGTGCTGACACCTTTTATGTGCAGCAGCGCCAGTGCAGGGTACAAGTTTGGTGTTAATATGGAAATATGGATAAGAGCTTACGCTGTGACAATGATTTACTGCTTTGGTAACTGCACCTGATAACAAATTTATCTTGGTCTCTCCACTTCAATTATATTTTTCCTAATATGTGTTTTGAAATACAGATTCTCTTGGTCACATGAATTTATAGGAGCTGCTGTGTGACTCAAAGAATTCATATCAATACGAGAACATTCCTTTGCATTATGCTCCGGTGTCTGCCCATGTATATTATTCCTTGCCATATAATGCATATTTTCACACTCTCTGTGTGAAATAAAAAGATCAGGCAGGCTCAGGTAGCATTGATGTGATACAGTGAGCATTGTTCCTAAATCACAGAATCAGGGAATTGTCAGAGTTGGAAGGGACCTTTGGAGATCATCTAGTCCAACTCCTCTGCTAAAGCAGGGTTGCCCAGAGCGCATCACTCAGGACTGCATCCAGGCAGGGCTTGAAGGTCTCCAGAGAAGGGGACTCCACACCCTCCCTGGGCAGCCTCTTCCAGGGCTCTGACACCCTCACCCCAAAGCAGTTCCTTCTCATCTTTGAATGGAACTTCCCATGTTCCAGCTTGTGCCCATTGCCCCTCATCCTCTCACTGGGAACTACTGAGAAGAGTCCAGCTCCATCCTCCTTCAACCCACCCTTGGGTGGATGAAGAAGGTCTCCCCTCAGCCTTCTCTTCTCCAGGCTCCAGAGTCCCAGCTCTCTCAGCCTTTCCTCCTCAGGGAGATGCTCCAATCCCTCCAGCATNGTTTGGTATCATCAGTGAACTTGCCAAGGATACACTCTGTCCCCTCATCCAGGTCATTGATGACTATGTTAAACAAGACTGTACTGAGTATAGACCCTTAGGGGACATCACTGGTTCCAGGCCTTCAATTTGATCCTACTCCATTAACTACAACTTTCTGAGTATTGTCACACAGCCAGCTCTCCATCAACCTCACTGCCCCCTCATCCAGCCCACACTTCCTCGGTTTCCTTATCAGGATGCTATGGGAGACGGTGTCAGTGGGGTGCTGGCAATTGGTAGTAGCAGCTGAAGGTCTGCTCCTCATTTAGGCTGAGAGAGCTGGGGCTGTTCAGCCTGGAGAAGAGAAGGCTTCAGGGAGACCTTCTAGCAGCCTTCCAGGATCTGAAGGGAGCCTACAAGAGAGCTGGAGAGGGACTCTTTCTCAGAAACTGGAGTGATAGGAAAAGGAGTAATGGTTTTAACTTGGAAGAGGGGAGATTTAGATTAGATTTTAGAAGAAATTATTTGCTGTGACGTGGTGAGGCACTGGAACAGATTGCCCAAGAAACTGTGGCTGCCCCATCCTTGGAGGGGTTCAAGGCCAGGCTGGATGGGGCTTGGAGGAACGTGGTCTGGTGGGAGGTGTCCCTGCCCATGGCAGGGGGGTTGGAACTGGATGATCTTTAAGGTCCCTTCCAACTCTAACCATTCTATGATTTGCAGTGTGGGTGGGAGATGTTTGCTCGCAGCCCAACAGGGCTGAGATTGAGAGGTACAGTCCCAAAGCACTGCAGTAGCTCCCTGGCTGAGTTTCTGTGGCCATAAGGCTCTGCCAAGGGCGCTGGCAGGTGGCAGACACCCCACGGAGGAGGACTGTCTCCTCCATCTCTTAATGTGGCTTGGAAGGGATTGAGCAAAGGAGCCTGCATCCGAGTAGATATTCTTCAAGTGTTTCTCTCCCTGTAACTTATTCTCTGTTCTCCACAGAAAGCACTCATGAGGTTCATGAATTCATAGAATGGATTTGGGTTGGAAGGGATCTTAAGGATCATCCAAAAAAATAATTTCTTCCCCAGATCTCATCTCAATCTCCCCTCTTTCAGTTTAAAACCATTCCTTGTCCTTTCAGGTCCTATCAAGTTGCTCCCACATGGTGGAGGTAGCAGAAATATTAGGAAGAATTTCTTTCCTGTGAGGGTGGTGAGACACTGGAACAGTTTGCCCAGAGTAGTTGATGCCCCACCCTTGGAAGTGTTCAAGGCCATGCTGGATAGGGCTTTGAGCAGCCTGGTCTGGTGGGAGTGGGAGGCGTCCCTGCCCATGGCAAGAGTGTTGGAACTCGATGATCTTTAAGGTCCCTTGCAACTCTAACCATTCTATGATTCTATGAAATTTCAACGTCAGCACTTGGCCTCACCAAAAGAGGGGACAACCCCCCTGGTGGCCTATTCATGTCTTTCTAGTGATGTACTGAGGAAGCCCAGCAGGTTCCAAGCAGTGTTACAAGCAGCAGTTAATCTCTAATGAATATGTTTGGCAAGGAGCCCCGCCAGGCAGCTAAGGCAACCAGAAACATGTCCCTGCCACGTGGCGGTGACTGACGTCACTTTGCAGTTTTCTTGAAAAGAGGGGTTATGGTGGTGGTTTGAACGTTGGGTATGGGAAAGCAGAGCTGAACCTGGAGTGGGAGCAAATGCCAACGCTGCATTTGATCCATAAATAAAAGTAAAAAAAGACAAACCACCATGTTGGAATTTTTCTAGGACAAGTCATTAGTCTACCTGCTCTCACTTACCAGCTGAGAGCTGTTATTATTCTTAGTCATTGTCCAAATTGCCACCAAGAGAAATGGAACTGGTTTTTTGAGGCTGCTGCTGCACTCAAGGTGCTGCTACTGATACTTTTCTTTAGAGCAGTTCTTTCTAACGCTCCAGGTCCTGCAGGTATGTGGGAGAAGATGTCAGAAGCTGGTAGGGCTGGTTGTCTGGAACAAGGTATCCCACTTAGTTGGGTGGACAGATGTCTTCTAGTAGATGCAATGCAGATCTTTTATTTCTCCAAAGCCAAATGTGTCTCTCTCAGTCAATTGTGGAGTCTCTGGATCCTACATATTGGATGTGAGACTGTGGCTCAACACTAATGGAGACAATGCTGGTCTTCTGGTAATCTTCTGATTTCTTTCTTCTGGGAGCTGCTGTCTCCTAGATATGGCCACCAGAGATCCTGCTGAGATGATGGGAGGCTCAGCATGAGTTTGCATGTTTTGCTTGTGCTGGCAACAAGGACAAGGAAACTCCTGGACAATTGTCATCAGTGGTGTGGTACAGGCCATCCCTTACCTCATCCTAAGATGAGAATTATCTTCAGTCCTGGGCCTTTAAGGGCGTTCAAGGAATAATAAGTTTGTGAGATAATGGTAAGTTCCAGAGAATGACAAGCCTAGAGAAGCTGTGGCTGCCCCATCCCTGGAAGCATTCAAGGCCAGGCTGCATAGGGCTTTGAGCAACCTGGTCTGGTGGGAGGTGTCCCTGCTCATAGAAGTGGGTTTGGAACTGGATGATCTTCAAGGTCCCTTCCAACTCTAACCATTTTATGATTTTATCATTCTATGATTCTGTAACACAGAAAATGTGAACTAGGTTCAAATTGTGCACATCTTCTTTGGGCCTGGAGCTATTTTATCTCCCAGAAGACAATATGACTGATACTACCCCAGCAGCACCTGCCTACTTTATGAAAGTGAAACTGTGCACAACACTTCAAAATCCAGTGTTGTTGCAGCAGATCATTGTAGCTGCTCTTGGAGCCAGAAGGTGGGAAGACAGATAGACACCAGAAAGCTGGGATGTCCTACAGTCACCCAGTGTTCCATCATCAGATCTCCTCCCACTGGGTTGTAGAAGCAGTCAGCATTTAGATAAGTCTTTGTTTATGAAGCAACTTGATTTTTATTTTATGGTTTTAAAGTTTCTCAGAAAACATGGTATAAGGAAGGATCACCCATTTCCACAAAGGCCCAGTATCTCTCTGGAATAACAGGTATTCTCAAAGATTTCAGAGATTAATAAGGCAGTGCTCCCTGAGCAATTTTATAGTCAAAATTATGTTTGGAAGAGCTTCTGATGGACATTAGGAAGGAACATAGTGTAGTCATTTCCATTTCTGTAAAACTGAGAGTAAATGGGTTGTCCCCCTGGAGGAGAGGGAAAGTGGAGATCTACAAAAAGCCGTTACAGTTATTTTTCCCCCCGCCCCAGGAAAAATGGCCTAACCAGCTGTCATTATTGAAAAATACTATGCTTCTGCCTGAAAATTGTGCCTTTTCTTTATCTGTACACTTATCTTTAATACCTCTGATACTTATCTATACAGTAGTGGAAGTGATTCCTGTATAGAAAAAGATCTGTTAAGTACATGGGAATATTTGGATAGATAGAGATACATAAAATGAAGACAGCAGGGTCATCATCATTATTATTACTACTGCTGTTAGATACATCAGCCATATATAAGTCATTCTGTAAATATAACACTCTTTCCAGTCTAAGTCAAAGAAGATGTAAATTCCCTGTGTTTGCTGGTATTGCTCAGAGGCGTTGCAGAGCTCTGCTGGTCATGGTTACACTCAGCTGAGCAGTGTCAATAAAGCCTTTGCGAGCAGTTGCCAGTTCCAACTCAGGACTCAATCCAACCGTGTCTCTGCAAATATTTTTTTATTTGCACAAAAGTAGAGCGAGGAACTTTGGTTCTTGGAAGCGCTACTTGGGAGGTGATCATCCCCCTGGACTGGGCACTGATGAGGCCCCACCTCAAGTGTTGTGTCCAGTTTTGGGCCTCTCATCACAAAAAAAAGTCATTGAGGGTCTGGAATGGGTCCAGAGAAGGGCAATAGAGCTGGTGAGGGGTCTGAAGAGTAAGTCTTATTATTAGGAGAGGCTGAGAGTATCAGGAACAATTTTTACATGGAGAGGGTTATGGAGCCTTGGAATGGGCTGCCTAGGGAATGGGTTGAGGTCCCATCCCTGGAGGTCTTCAAAAGCTGGGTTGAGATAGTGCTCAGTGACATGGTTCAGTGATGGTTTTTATCAGGGTTAGATTGATGGTTGGACTAGATGATCTCAAAGGTCCCCTCCAACCCAGACAATTCTATGATTCTGTGTGGAGGCTGGGAAGGTTTTCTGTGCTGGTGAGTGCCTTAATGTGGAGGCAGACCCAGTTTCAGAGCACTCTGTCCCTTTTAGGTGAGAGTGCAGCCACCTGTAGGTAGGTAGGTGAGGCGTGGTCTGCGACGTGATGCTGGGACAGGAGATTTCCAAGGCTGTCATTCCTACTTCAGGGATTGTTGCTTTGGTTTATAACATGACCATTTTATAAAATATTTGTTGTCCAATTTAGAAAGAGAATGTGAATATTTTCTTGTGAGCTCTCCCTCTAACAACCAAGCTAGGGAGCCACATTCTGCCAGTGTAGAGACTTTACCTTCTCCCTCCTTGGAGGCTCTTGACTTTTTCACTGTACAGTAGCCCAGGTAGATTCAGAAAACTGAGGTACGACCCCTTCTTTCCCCAGCAGGTTCCTCCAAAATGCGTAAGTGTTTGGGCATCCTCAGAGGAGGCAGAATCACAGAATCATATGGGGTTGGAAGGGACCTTGGAGATCATCCAGTACAAACCCCTGCCAGAGCAGGTCCACCCAGAGCAGGTCCCACAGGAAAGTGTCCAGGTGGGTTTAGAATGTCTCCTGAGATGGAGACTGCACCACCTCTTTGGGCAGCTTCTTCCAGGGCTCAGCCACCTTCAAAAGAAGGAAGTTCCTCCTCATGTTCAGATGGACCTTTTTATGTTCAAGTTTGTGCTAGTTACCTCTTGTCCTATCACTGTGCACCACGGAGATAAGCCTGACCCCATCACTTGTCATAGCTCACTCTGAGGAAGGCGCTAAATCTGCATCTACCCCTTCCCTGTGAAGAAGGCAGAGATGTGAATTGTGCCTGCTCTTCCTCTCCCTTACGGTTTGTGTGGAGTACTGCTTGGATGAGGAAGGTGGAGGGATGCTGGTGGGAGGTTGCCACAGACTTGGCCACCCCCAAAGTCCTTTTGAACATGACCACGGTGCTGCCTGATCCCTTATCTCCACTCAGGTTCCTCTGAGGGTGTTTGCATGCCTGTGTGTAAAGGGGAGAAAGAAGAAAGAGCCCTTAATTGGTCAAGGTCAGTTTAATTGAAATGTGAGCCTCAGAGCTGCATGTGAAAATGGCCCTTTGGCTCCAGAAGTTCCTGAGATGATTTGGAAAGAAATGAAATTTGTTGTGCTTCAGGTCTCACCTTGCAGGAAAAGGGTTTGCAGCGCTCACCCAGCACACCTGGGTCTTGTACCAGTAACTCATTAAAGGCTGTGCATGCCCACAATGGGAATTTTGTGGGGACCACAGACAGACAAGACCAATTTGAATATAAATCCCATCCAACAGCTAATAAATCTAGTTTATGTTCTTTCTTTCCCACCCCCCTCAGACAGGATAAAGTCCTGTAATTGGTCTAACAAAATACAACAGACTGGGAAAGACCAAGGGTGAGAATTGGGGCAGACTTGGGAAAAAAATGCAGCCCTATATAATCTATAGGGCTATAATCTGCAAAAAAATCCCTTTATACCACAGAGGTCAAAGTTTCTAGAAATCATGCTATTCTGTTACGGTCAGCCTTCTCCCAGCTCCAGCCCCACATTTCAGCCGGCTCTTCAAGGGGAATGGCAGAGGATGGGAGACGAGACTTCATTAGCAACGGGTAGGATGTTGACAGGTTCCATTTTTAAGTGTTCATTTGTCCTTTGCTTCATCTTTACTTCTATCCCATAATAATATTATGCAGGGTAAGGGAGAGATGTGTTTATTTGTGTCTGGCTAAATCCTGTCCTCCAGGAATGGGAACAAGGCTTCATTCATCCTTCAGCACAGTGATGGTAAAATAGAATTACTGGTTAATATATCAGGTTAAATGATTTTCCTTTAACGCTGGAGAAGAACCATGCCCACAATCAACCTGCTGTGCAAACCCCGATGTGAACGGCCACCAGGGTCTCTGTTAACTTCATAAATGTCACTAAGCTTTTCTTTATTTATTTTTTTTAATAGCTCATTTATGCTTTTCTATTGGGTGCCCACTGCTCAGATCCATACTTCCAAGGGATCAGCCTTTCTCTCTCTGGATGGATGAGATTTGAGAGCACTGGACGGACTTGGATGATGCAATGATGGTTCTGAGCAATGAGGACAATAACTTGGTGCCCAGAGGTGCTTCAGCAGGGAAGCTTCATTTACTTCCTCGTGTGCTGCCTTTTAGCCCTTCCTTGTTTGCTTCTCCCTAACAGAAGCACTTTCTCTTTTCCAACCCAACAGAAGTAGCTGGAGTCAATGTTTTCACTGCAGCAGCAGTTTTTGCTGTTAAAACAAACAATTAGAAAACCAAAACTTCCTGCCACTTCACATGTTTGTGTTTTGAAAACCCAGCTTTGTTTTGTTTTGTTTTGTTTTGTTTAGACAAACTGGAAAATATAAGTACAAATAACCCCTAAAGAGATTTTTTGCTCAGTTCCAGCCAGCTAACTGAAACCATAACAAGAAATGTGGTTTGTTTGGATATTTATCCTTTCCTCCGCAGAAACACCCTTCCCACTTCCCAGCTCCTTGTGTTTGTCCCCTCCTGGTGCCGCCCGGTGCTCCCACCCACTCCGAAAGCCGGGAGGAGCCTGTGAGAGGGAGGAGCAGGGGACTTCTGTGACTTGCAGAGATGAAGGGACCAAAGATGGGTGGAAATACCATCTCCTGCTTGCTGCCAGAGCAGGCGACTCCGGCTTTCTGTGCCCGGGTAAAGAGCCTGATGAACTCCCACTAAATTCTGGGTTTGACCTTGAGGAGTTGAAGGCATTAATCCACATCCCTGCGCAGTCTGGCGGGCTCCTAATCCTCTTGCTGATGAAGGACAATATTATCATGTCGGCAAAGTCAATGGTAATGGCTTACGACAGCCTCCCTCCCTGCGGCTGCTCCTGCATTATATTAACTTTATCTACAGATTGCTGAAACGCCAGCAGAAAGAGATGGGGGTGGGGGGGAGG